>JAATLQ010019171.1:0-46452 GCA_013421005.1 Heliconius erato x Heliconius himera
AAAGAACAAAAAGTTACAAAAATATATACGTGTAATACATAATTAGCTTTATGTATATTTTATAAATATCAAATATCAACAATGGTCGTATTTTTTTATTTAAAACAATCAAAAATTCTTTGACGATAATGTCGTAAAAAAAATCATATTAGAACTCATTATAGTTGTCAATCGATTGTGCTTATTAAATCAGTAATCATGTATTTTAAGCGGGCGAAGCCGTGGGCGAGCCGCTAGTATAATATATGTAACTAATTTAAAAACTGTACAGGAGTTAATATGCAGTTATTTTACAAAGAATATTATGAATCCTTCAAATCAATAATTTAACATTTAAGGCTGTTTCTGAAAGAGTAAATTAAATTATTCTCTGACATCAGCACATTTAACAGAGTATATTATATAGGTAAAAAGAACAAAGTTACAAAAATATATACATGTAATAAATAATTAGCTTTATGTATATTTTATAAATATTAAATATCAACAATGGCCGTATTTTTTTATTTAAAACAATCAAAAATTCTTTGGCGCTAATGTCGTAAAAAAATCATATTAGAAGTCATTATAGTTGTCAATCAATTCTGCTTATTAAATCAATAATCATGTATTTTAAGCGGGCGAAGCCGTGGGCGAGCCGCTAGTATTACATATGTATAACATTTTATTAACATTACATATTGCACCTTGGTTCAAATAGTGTCACAATTCAAAAAAAATTAAAATCTCGTTTATCTCGTTGTACTATTAGTTTCAAAATATCTTAAAATAATATATCAAATAGTGGCATAATTATAGCTTTACTATTTAAACTTAGATGGCACTAGTGACATAATTACAACATTTTATCCATAAGTGACAACTGAATATTTTTTATTTTCTTAATATATTTTTAATATATCTACTATACCCTTTAAAAGAGCTTCAAAAATCATAATAACTTTCTAAAAATCGTATTGCAATAATTTTGTTACTTTTTGAGTTATGATCCAAAAATTGAGTGCAAAATTAAGCTTGCATAAATTTCAAACGCGTTTTTCTCGATATTTTGGTTTTTTGAATTATGATATTATTTGAGACTAGGTGCGATATGTGTAATAGTACGGATCGTATATATATATTTTATTTGGTACATCAAAACTGTATTTATAACGAAAAAACTTCATATCAAAAATAATAGTTATAAATGTTCCGTCGTTTATACTGGTTTTAATTTTAATACCGGTATAATAATAACATCTGTATTTTCAAGATTATAAATATCGGTATTACAAGCCTTACTTTTAAGGCATCACTAAGATAGTTACTAAGATATCACAAAGCCGCCTTTGCTTATTTCCTGTGTCTGTGTAAAACGTACTTTTATTTTTGGTTGCTTTTACGTTTTCTGGTTATTGTTTTTTTTTCTCTTCCTGTTTATGCTTCATTTCTTTCTATTCGTATCTAATACTAATAAAAAGTTTTATCTAATTATAAACTTGTTTTCCTATTTTTCGCCTAAAGCCATTTGAATTTCGCTAAAATTTTTTCCTTTAGTCTCAGGTAAAAAAATTGCTATTATAGCAAAAAGAACAACACAAACACAACAAAATGTCCAATAAGTATACGCTGGTCCCAACGCCTGTATCATTAATGCGAAATATTTAGTGGAAAAGAAAACTGATACAGTAGCCACAGTGATACTAGTAGTACATCCGACTGATCTTGCTGGACCCTCGAACAATTCTGAAGCAACTACCCACATAAGAGATCCAATACCTGTAATGGAAACATGTAAAATATAATGACCATATACTAAATATTATAAATATATAAGGAAACTTTTGAACATAAATGAAATAATTATATTTATAATTACAAATTAAACGACGAAATCCATAAGCATAAGGACCCTCACTCAGTACCTCACGCATAGCAAAAACACTTCGTTCCTCTCACACCGCCCAATGTTCGAGACACTGTGTGTTGAGTGGAGGCACTCAAAGTCGCACATTGTTTTATTATTAGAGTGAAGAAATGAAAATAATTTATTCTTCCTTTAAAACCGTTCCCACTAAAACATTTTTTATACTAAAACATTATGGAAACTTACCGATAGAGTAATTCATTATGGTAATAACCACTGATGTAATTGGTAGGAAGTTAATTATACCAGTCACTACATTACCGTTGACTTCAGACACCTTGAAAAATATCCCGAGACCCATCTAAAAAAAACAATTATGTACAAAAAGATTCATAAGGTCGGGGCAAAAGTATTTTCGTATTGTTCATACAAAGAAAAATATATTTTTTAGGTATAACTTTTATTTATTTATAATATCTATGTGACATTTTGATCGATGACTTGTTGCCATCTTATGGTTACCGCTATAATCCCATTCCTGTAGGAAATTTTGAGATTTTTGATTAAAAAATCCTACAGGTAGTGTTCACAGTATTCTTTTAAGGTTAGCTTTATGCTCCTTTAAGAGTTATGCAATGATCGAGACCGGTGGAAATCTGATGGAGCAAGGTCAGGGCTATACGGAGGATGCATCAGCAGATCCCAGCCAAGCTCTCGCAATGTCTGCTGCGTGGCTTGACGACTTGACGATTCCTTTCCAATCCCACTATAACATAGCCTCACTTTGTTCCACACACCCATTTTTCATAAGCCGTAATCAACTTTTTAAGGAATGGTTTAGAATTGTTACGTTTCAACAAAGAAATTTAAACAAGTTGCGTTTCGTTTCTCTCAGTGAGATCATGTGATACCCAAATATCAAGGTTTTTTCTTGTATCCAGACTTTCGTAAATGACGTAAAACTGTTTTGTCATCAACATCAAGTTCTTCAAAAATGTCGTAGCTATTAATTAATATCGATCTTGCTCCACTTTCTCATAGATGGCACTGGTTTTATCTGTGACGGGGCATCCAGAGCGAACCTCATCTTTCACACTAAAATTTCCAGACTTGAAACGCTTGAACCACATTTGTGCTACTCTTATTGATACCGCATTAGGTCCGTTCGTTCAAATTTTATTCGCGGCGTATTTTTACCTATTTTGTAATAAAACTTTAAAATGTACCGAATTTCTTCGTCACATACGTTCATTATGCTTGTTTGAAAAACAATTGAAAAACGAGGGGAACTAGTTTTTTTTTAGTTATTGCATCTCCAGAATGTCATATTTAATGGTATTAAATCAGCCAGTTACATTCAGTACAGCCAAAGAGGTTTGATTACTAATAATACATTCCAAATACGAAAATACTTTTTCCCTGACCTATTAATTATATTTCAAATAACTTTCATTTATTGTACACTTATTCAATCATAGTCTCTGATAAAAACAAGATAAAGCACAGCGTTAAGTTCCAACATTCAATACGCAATGTCTCGAAAATAAGTCGTGGGGAACGCAGTGTATTAACTGTAGGTTGCTTCTCCTACTCTGCAGAATACTGAGTGACGTTAATAGTTAATATACAGAAATTAAATGTATGTAAATCGATATAATATGCGAGCTTTCCATTTAAACGTAGGACAGTTACTGTTAAAAATAATTTTAATTGGTAATGTTAAAAAAAGAGATCATTGTCCCTTGTACCTACATACATCAAGTTAGAAAAACAAAGTGACTTTTCACTAAAATTATCTCTTTTAATAAACTTACCATACCAATAAAGACACCAACGAGAGTACAAAGCAAAATGCTCCTCCTTCCAAACCTATATGTAATTAAGGTCGTACAGAAACTTCCCACTACTTGAATTATTCCAATAATAACTGACGCTATTTCAGGTGGAACACTTGTATTGGCAGCTTCCATTATAGTTTGTAAGTACAATAAAACGACGTTAATACCGATTAACTGACTACCAGCCCCAATAGATATTCCTAAAGCCAATGCTTTTAAAAAAGTTCTATTCCTAAATAAGGTTTTTTTGATAATTTTCTCCTTTTTGTTCTTTGAAATCTTGTATTCTTCTATTTCTTCTCTTGCTATGATTTCGGAATTGCGTAATTTTATTAGCACATTGAACGCTTCGTCTTTTTGACCTGGAAAGATTTAAAGGAAATCATCGTTGTGTTGTGAACATAATATAATAGTATGAATTTGGAGTGAAACAAATATTTCATATTCAAAATTTTCCTCTAAAACACTACTCGTAGCGTCGTCGGTGCGGCATATAAGTGTGTTGAGTGCCAGACCTTAATTTACACAGAGCGAGAAAATAAATATATAAAATATTCCATTTCCTCGAGTGGGAATCGAATCCGCCATCCGTCACGCTGTGCCATAACTGACCTCTTAAATATAAAAGATCAGGATGATGATGGAATCATAATAATAATTATTAGTTTGTGTACCTCTAGAATACAGATAGAACGGTGTTTCCGGTAAAACCAGCAATGGTAAGTATAACACAAAGAATACACCCGCAAATACCATGCTAAAAGTCTTATACGGTAGGAACGGACCAACAGACAACGTGAAAAGTATTCCTACCGCTAAGAACAACTGTAGAAATGCGCCTAGAGATCCCCTATGTTCTTTCTGGAAAGAAAATAATCAAAATCTATACTAATATTATGGCTGAAAAGTTTGTTTAGTGAAAATAAGAATTTTCTTCAGAAAACATGTTTTATTTCGGATATTATATTTATCGAGGAGGACATATGCTATGTAAAAACACGTTAATCGTTTATATGTAACCCACCGTCCTTACACTGTCTGTCTCTCTGTCATGTGTATGACACATGATGACATGACACAACTCTTAGTTATTTCCATTTGACTACACCTGCGAAGCCGTAGGTAAAAACTAGTAATAAAATAAAAATATACTTATTAACAAACAAACGGCCAGCTGAGACTCAGTTACACAAGAGTATGACTGACACTTCTGGTGCTGGAGAATCCCTCCCTGTGTCTTTAAGCTCTAGCCGCCGAATTCTGGGGAGGGCAAAGCACTACGCTTCGGACAAGGCAAACATGGCGTACACTCCAAGCCTACCCCTGCCACGTACTTGTGTAATATCAGAGGTCTACATTCCAACCTGAATGCCATCCCCTACCACCTTGAGACGGCACGGCCGGCCTTGTTATTTCTGACGGAGACTCATATTGCTCGATCGAGCGACACAGCCTATGTCTAACCTCAACAACAACAAAAAAGCTACAAAATAGAACATTATTTTATGCCTCATGCTGGGGTCGCTTTGTTTGTAAGGTAGGATTTAAGTTTGTCACCTGTCAAATAACTAGTTCCGTGTTGATTCAAACGATCGTGTCCGAGTCTACGCATGCATATACAAGTCCTACACTGTAATTATATTTCCTCGCTCTGATAACAAGATATAGCGTGGCTTGATTTCCACCACCTAATATCTCGAGATGTAAAAAAAACATAGTCATACTTACACAAGCTATCTCAGAAGCATATATCGGAATGGTAACCACCATGAAACAATCCACTACTAACATAATTGTTCGACATGTGATAAAAATCCACACTTTATTGGCGAAAATTAAAATAATCGCCATACAAAGCCTTGGTATAGATATAAGTATGATGGAGTGCCTTCTGCCTATTTTATCTAACAAAATTCCACCCATGATACCACCTGAAAAACGAATTGTAAAATATCATCCCATTGTTTAACTTTTAAAATGTTAAAACTACTATATAGAGAAACGGAATCCTTTTTTCATGATCGTAAAGAAACCTTTTTACGGGTACGATGCCAGAGTTGCGATACTCGAGCGGGTTCCCACGGTGCTCCTTCTCGATTACCACTAGCCGGGGCTACAGATGTCAAAGGATGCTTCCGTGAGCGCCGGTGGATTTATAAATATCGATTGCTTCACGATTTTGCGTATTATTTTATGGCGGGGGATATGCTAATCTTCTATGTACTAGGGATGTTACAAACATGCATATAGATGTAAGAAGGATGCTGTGGTTTCTATTACGGTTACGGATATAAAATGATTTCAGATTATGTGATAATTTCGTATATTTTTTTTAAGGTCACCCTGTATCCCGCGTGTAGCATCATTTGATATTACAATCAGTCATTTACTTCGATGTTTATTAATAGGTAAATTATTATAAAAAACAATTGAGGCCAGATGTGGCGCAGCGGCACGAAGTGTGACTGTAAAACCGACTGGTTGTGGGTTCGATCCCCACTCGAGGAGATGAAATATTTATTTAAATTTATATTTCCATTTCTTTGCTCTGGTGTCGAAGTTAACAGCGGCGTCGAGTTCTGCCAATCAACACGAATTCGGCAGAAAGTGGGGAACGGAGGGTCTTAACATTGGGTTCCCTCTACCTACCCTACTGTGTGCGGGATACAGCTGATTTAATTTCATTTTATTATAAAAAACAATACTACTAGTTTTAGTACAGCTACCAGTTTTTTCAGCATTTACCTCTAGGAACCTATACTACAACACATCCTTATATCTTTATTAATACCATCTCCCAATCCATTTCGTCATCCTTTCACCTCTACGACGACGATTTGCAAGTCTTTGTATCTGCTCTAACACAGGACATTGATGGTGCTATTGAAAAACTAAATCTTGATTTACAAAGCGCAAGGTGCTTGGTGCAAAGCTTATGTGCCTCGGAAAAAATCTACAAAATCTCAGGTGATTTTTATGGCTATATTTTTATAGCTCTTCCCAATTAGCCAAAATCGATCATAGCGCATTACCACCTATCCGGTTTGATAACTAATTAAATTGACTCTGTAAGTAATCTTGATCTCTTAATTGATAGTTGTTAGTTAACTTGTTGTCTGGTCTAAGCAAATTACTGAGGTTTGTTGGAAGGTTTGGAGGATTTTTGCTACAATCGGTTCTTTAAAACGCCGGAAGCATCTAATGCCGATTAAGACAAGAATATCTTTGGCTCATGCTTTCATATTTCCTATTTTGGATTATGCTGACAGCTGTTACCCAGACGTAAAGGAGAGTCAGCTCAAAAATATTAGTAGCAGTAGCAGGCAGTATTTTATAGAAACTAGGTAACCAATTTAAAAACAAGTTGATATAATTTTCATACAACTAAATTAATCATGAAACTGAAAGCACACTGCACCATAAATAATAATTGTTAAACAAACTACAAAAGAAGAGATATCTAAATATAGTGGCAAGCTGTAACGCTAGTGTATTAATTCGTCTCGTTACGTTTATGGATAGTTTTTTGTTTCGGATATCTGATAGCTTTGGTTACGGTAACTGATTGCCATAATCTCCGTGCTCTGTACTGTTCCACTGGATACTGTGTGGGTGTAATGGATCAAGGAAGCATATATATAATAAATGAAGCCATTGTGACACAGTATTGTCTGATTATAAACGCGATGGTTGTGGGCTTGATCCATACCCGTGCGAATTATGAAGAGGATAGCGGAGAGTGAGTATCTTGACACAATATTCCCATAAAACAATAGATACAAAGCTATAAAAAGAAAGATATTCACATTATGTAATTTTGTGTCTTTTTATCGTTATACAATTTTCCTTACTTTCAAATAAATCACTGATCAGCGATATGATCGCCTATGTGTTAAGCATTGCTGACTGAAAATTAAATATAAACTTACTGACTATAGATAGCAAATAACCCAAAGAGATGAGCCATGATTCTTCCTCCACTGTAATTGGTTTTTCTAGAGGTGTCTCGTCTGGATTTCTCAACTTAACCATTGTTGGCGATGGCCACCCGATGCTCATTCCACTTGCCAAAACAGCAAAATTTGCTGGAAAAATCATAAAAACACTTCTCTAATAGGAAAATCGCAAAATTGCGGCGTTGAGTTCCGCCACTCAATACGCAATGCCTTCAGAATTCAGCGGTAAGTGGGGAACGAAGTGTCTTCTTTTGTCTGCTGTATGCGAGATACAGTGTGAAGACGAGTTTAATTAAATCTTTTAAAATGGTGTAATTTTTATGAATATAAATAGGTTTTTTAAATTATTATTGTAAGGTCGGGGCAAAAGTATTTTCGTATTGTTCATACAAAGGAAAATATTTATACCTAATTATATATTTTTTTTAGGTATAATTTTTATTTATTTATAATATGTATGTGCCATTTTGATCGATGACTTGTTGCCATCTTATGGGTAACGCTATAATTCCATTCCTGTAGAAATTTTGAGATTTTTGATAAAAAAAATCTAAGTGGTTGTGTTCACAGTGTTATTTTGAGGTTAGCCTTATGCTTCCTAAAGAGTCCTGCAATGAGTGAAACAGGTACAAATCTAATGGAGCAAGGTCAGGGCCATACGGAGGATGCATCAACACATCCCAGCCAAGTTCTCTCAATTGTTGATGCGTGGTTATAGATGAGTGCGGTTTCGCGTTGTCATGGTGGAACACGTGATGTTCCACCCTTCCACGTTAAACTATTTTATGATCAACATCCAGTTCTTCAGCAATGGCGTAGCTACTAATATGTCGACCTTGCTCCACTTTTTCAAAAATGGCACTGTTTTATCTGTGAACCACATTGGTTCTACTCTTATTGATACTGCATTAGGTCCGTAAACCGTACAATTTTTACTCGCGGCGATCGTCGCATTTTTACCTTTTTTATAATGAAACTTTAAAATGTACCGAATTTCTTCGTCACATACGTTCATTTTGCTTGCTTGAAAAACAATTGAAAAATGGCGAAAACTAGTTTTTTTTTTATTTATTGCATCTTCAGGTGGTATTAAAACCAGCCAGTTACATTCTGTACAGCCCTAGAAGTTTGATTACTAATAATACATTCAAAATACTAAAATACTTTACCCAACCCGATTAGTTTAAACGATCTGTATTAGTTTAAATGATAGTTTAACCATACCATATAACTTAACATTTAGTTAAGTTATATGGTATGATAGTGACTATTCGGCACACAATAGCTAATTATCACGAAATATCTCTAAGCAAGTTACCCCGGCTCGGAAGTTTGGCTGTGAAAATTTACCAGGTATAGTTTTTCTAAATTTGTAAATTCTTGAACAGAGTAATTAGTTTTATTTACTTGTAGGCAACGGCCAATCAAGTGGGCAATAAAGACTAATTTAAAATTTAATTTAATTGTAAAGATAATTTTTATGTACCTAATATAATTCACGCTATATTTTTTTTTTAATATAATTCATATAAGCTTTGCTTGCGTGTTCTCATCTTTTTAAGGAAAAAAGGAACCCTTATAAGATCCCTTTGTCGTCCATCCGTCCGTCTGTCTGTCTGTCTGTCAGTCAAGAGTAGTACTAGTAGTACCAGTTTATGAAAAAATCTAAAAAGTATATATTTGTAGTTAAATCTTAAAAAATAATAGCCTTAAAAGGGGGCACAATTTAATATTAAAGCAACGGCTTTAATAGAACTAGCGAGTTCAAGTGAGGTATCAGATGAAAGGCTCTGTCTAAACTAAGCCTGAATTTCAGAAAATCCTCAAATTTTTATACGAAAACCTTGGTGGGCTAACCCAACTAGCGCTTGACTGCTTTTTTTTATGGAAAATTACTTACCCGTAACAACAAGCGCATATTGTCGCACCACTGGAGATAGAACTAATTTCATTTTTCATTAATATTATACACCTTTTCACCAAGAAACAACGTTATTTTCCTATTTTTCCTTATTTTATATTAGATAGTATTTAACACCTACAAATAGAAATTTATAATATAATATATACTGATATTAAAATATTTAATGTAAGCATGCTACCTATCGCCTCAAAGTGTCGGAATGCTCTAAGCACTAAACCTGTTATTAACATAAAGTTACAATAATCCGCACAATTGCAACAATTAAATGTATTTAAGTGATTTCCGAAACTGTTAAATAGTCGTCATGTTATTTTATCGTATACATTTTGTGTATAAATTTCATTTAAAAAAATATATATATGTTATCAGTTGAATAATACAGCATTTACATTTACATGTTAAGTGAAACTTGATAAAATTATTTTCTTGTATATAATATACATAAAATGAAGAACCTCTCAATTTTTAAATACTGCTGACGATAACAGTGACGTTTAAAGTGTGAGTGTGTCACACACACTCATACTTTAATCGTCACTGTTTTCGTGGTTTTGGTAAATATTACCAATTGTACATTTAGCTAATATTATGTGTAACTAATTTAAAAACTGTACAAGAGTTAATATGCAAACATTACAGTTATTTTACAAAGAATATTATGAATCCTTATCCAAATCAATAATTTAACATTAAATGTTGTTTCTGAAGCAGTACATTAAATTATTAAGTGACATCAGCACATTTAACAGAGCTTTAATTTTTTAAAGCTCTGTTAAATGTCTGTCATAACATAGGTAAAAAGAACGCAATGGTACAAAAATATATACATATAATAAATAATTAGCTTTTTGTATATTTTATGAATAAGTAAAGGTTCGAGACATAAGCGAACCACATTTTATAAATAAGTCCTTCCGCGTGTGTCCGTTTACTCAGACGAGTAAAATATAATTATTAAACGCACATACGTTTTTCATTTATGAACCCACCGGTACAGTGGTGACGCACCACCGTGAATTATATGTGTACTTTTAATTGCAAACTTTTTGTGCATTTTACTTTTTAACTTTGACTTTTGAAGTGTACACAAATGAATATTTTGAACAATGACGGAAGACACGCGTGAAACGGAAGTGGCTCAAATAACAGTGACTTCGCGTATCCCTGATTTTTGGAAGGACCAACCTCGCACGTGGTTTATACAAGCAGAGTCTGTGCGATACAATCAAAAATTGTCGGATGCAGCTAAATATAATCTGGGTATTGCGAAGCTCGGCAAACACGTGGTACAGCAGGTCACCGATATTTTGCTAAAACCGCCAGCGGAGGGCAAATATGAGTTGCTCAAAACAATTTTACTTGCCATTTACGAGGAGTCTGAAACTCGACAAATACAAAAGATCATTGGCGAAATGGAGCTTGGGGATCAGAAGCCGTCTCGGCTTCTGCGTCGAATGCGTGAGCTTGCAAGGGACAAGGTGAACAATGAAACGCTCAATATTCTGTGGCAGAATCACTTACCAGCGTCAGTCCGTGCTGTTCTAGTGGTAACCGACACCAAGGACTTGAGTATTTTGGCCTCAATTGCCGATAAAGTGATGGAGACTATTAGCCCCGTCAATGTAGCAACGGTGGAGTCAGGTTCCAGTAACTACTCAATCATAGCGGAGATCGCCAAAATTAATAAGCGTTTGGCTCAGATGTCGCTGTCCAGGTCGAGATCGAAGAGTCGGAATGGAAGACGCATGCGTTCAAGGTCCGAGTTCGTCGAAACCACACTCCGCGCCGTACCAAAGGCGCTGACTGGTTATGTTTTTACCATTACCGGTATAAAGAAAAGGCACACAAATGCATCCAGCCGTGTGCATGTAAAGAAGGGGAGTCGGGAAACTAAATGCCGTGCAGTGCGCCGCGGTGTGCAGCTGTACAGGTCATCCGAATCACCGCCTCAGCGTTAAGGACAAATACAGTGGGTTCAATTTTTTAATAGACACAGGTGCTAACATTTCAGTGTTACCGCGCGATAAAGCGCGTATGAAAAATGAACTAAATGATAATTATTTAAATTACAATTTGTATGCTGCAAATGGCACTCAAATTAATACTTATGGCACTAAAATTTTAAGTTTAAATTTAGGTTTACGTAGGTCATTTCAATGGACTTTTATTATTGCTGACGTACGCCAACCCAGCCGCACGCAATGTGATGACAGTGAGTTGAATTCGTTGCTCAAAGAATTAAAAAAATATATTTTTAAACATATAGTTATTCCTGGTGGCGATTAACCCATTTGGTGTGAAATGTCCACCAAAAGGGCCAGACCATGGTTACCAGTATCGTTTAGACAAGTAGTTTTTAATTATATTCACGAAGAATGATGAAGGAAAACTATTTTTGGGTTAATATGAATAGAGATGTAGGCAAATGGACTAAGTCTTGTATATCTTGTCAAAGAGCTAAGATTCATAGACATGTCAGGTCGGAACGTGGTAGCTTTCAGCCATCTGAGCGATTCGTTCATATACATGTCGATATAGTTGGCCCCTTACCAATTTCCTTACATGATTATAGGTATCATGTTACTATAATAGATCGTCAGAGTGGATGGCAGTAAAAGATATTTTAGCGGAAACTGTAGCCAAAGTAGTTTTTGAAGGATAGCACATTTTGGTTGTCCTGTTCGACTTACTAGTGACCAAGGTAAGCAATTTGAGAGTAGTGTTTTTCAACATTTAATGCAACTGTTAGGTATTAACAAGATACGTACTACGACCTACCACCCCCAAAGTAACGGCATGGTCGAGAGGTGGCATAGATCTCTTAAGGCTGCACTTATGGCCAGATTAGATTCTAAGACTTGGGTAGAAGAGCTACCTGTAGTTTTATTAGGTCTACGGGCGTCGCCACGCTCAGATACTAGTGTTAGTGCCGCTGAAATGACGTACGGTCAAACTTTAAAGTTACCTGGAGATTTTTTTGATAATAGTAATAACTTAAAAATACTAGATCATTGCCAATATGTTAAACATCTTCGTCACCTAATTCGAAAATTAAGACCAAAACCTACGTTACATAAGGAAAACCGCACTTTGTTTGTACATCCAGACCTCAGTACATGCACTCATGTTTTGTTCGTAATGATCTTGTTCGGAAGTCTTTACAACCTCCGTACAATGGTCCGTTTAAGGTATTGGAGAGAAAAAATAAAACTTTTTTAATACAAATGCCTACTAAGAGTGTACATCTATCTATTGATAGGCTCAAACCCGCTTTTATTAGCGACCAAGAAACCTTAAATAATAATATTTTAGAAAATAGATTAAAATCAAATAATACGGAAAACGTTGTCTGTCATAAGAGGAGCGGAAAGCTATCATCGCCCGCTCAGCTATACTACGCGTTACGGCCGAATATCGAAAAAGCCCGTGCGCTTCAATTTTTAATTGTATGATGAAATAATTCATTAATAATATAATAAACACTATATGTTTATTCATTTCTATTTTCACTTTTTGTTATTTTTGTTGAGTTGTCATTTTTATTGATTTTCTAAATATTTTTAACCATATACAAATTTTAATATATTCAAATTATGTTTTCTTATACAAAGTAATTACATTCAATTTTATTAAATTAATCTGTATATATAATAAGACAGTAAAATATTTTGTCTGTACATTTAGTAATTTTGACTGAAATGGATAGAGAGACACTTAAAAAGAATAATAGAAAGCAAAAAGGTTTTGTTTTGAATTTCTTGTCTGTCTGTCGGTCTGTCGACATATTTTTGTCCGCATTTTTCTCTGAAAGTACTGAACCGATTTACTTGAAAATTTTACCAATTGCTTTGTTTTAACTCAACTTAACCACTAAAGTTTAGTTCATCAAAATCGGTTCATTAAAAAAAAAGTTATTGTCATTTGAAAGAAGTCGTAATTAATTCAACACAGAGATAAACAACGATCTTGAAAGAAATATCAAGTAAATACAAAGATTTTTTGGGTGGTTCGTTCATATAATATATGTAACTAATTTAAAAACTGTACTGTGTTATTTTACAAAGAATATTATGAATCCTTCAAATCAATAATTTAACATTTAAGGCTGTTTCTGAATGAGTAAATTAAATGGTTCACTGACATCAGCACATTTAACAGAGTATATTATATAAGTAAAAAGAACAAAGTTACAAAAATATATACGTGTAATAAATAATTAGCTAAGTTAAGTAAATATACATAAATATTTTACAAATATCAAATATCAACAATGGTCGTATTTTTTTATTTAAAACAATCAAAAATTCTTTGACGAAAATGTCGTAAAAAAATCATATTAGAAGTCATTATAGTTGTCAATCAATTCTGCTTATTAAATCAATAATCATGTATTTTAAGCGGGCGAAGCCGTGGGCGAGCCGCTAGTATTATATAAAAAATGTCAAGTCAAGTTTATATTGTCTCAGCAGTTTACATGCATTGTAAAATGAAACCTCATGTTATTGTAATGACCAATGTATGTTATTATCATTTATTTTACCCAACTACTTAAAAATACAAAAGGGTTATGTTTTAATTGTAATAATTATATTATCGTTTATAAATTTTGTGTAATTTTTTTTTTGGCGGAGGAGTAATGTAAAGGTTCGAGACATAAGCGAACCACATTTTATAAATCAGTCCTTCCGCGTGTGTCCGTTTATTCAGACGTGTAAAATATAATTATTAAATGCACATACGTTTTTCATTTATGAACCCACCGGTACAAATATCAAATATCAACACTGGTTGTATTTTTAGTTCGAAACAATCAAAAATTCTTATAGAAATTACGATAATGTCGTAAAAAAATCATATTAGAATATTACAGATTAAAGTAATAAAAAAATCATATTAGAAGTCATTATAGTTGTCAATCAATTCTGCTTATTTAATCAATAATCATGTATTTTAAGCGGGCGAAGCCGTGAGCGAGCCGCTAGCCATAATCTAAACGAGGCATTACGAGAATAGTTCAGTTCAGTTCTCAATTTATGGTGCTTCGAACGTGGCAGTTGAGCACTAATCACTTCGCCAATGTCACGTTGTAATGAGAACACACAACGGAGATTGTACGATATAAAAAGAGACTATTACATTACGAGAATAGCTTTACAACTCTTACAAAAATAGGAAACGACAAGACGACAGTTCTCAATAAAGTGACAAGGCCGGAAGTAAAACCAATGAAAATATTTACAAATTTCAATTCAGATAATTCATCAATTCTAAACATACACACAAAAAATATATATAGAACAATTTCGCATGATGATAAAACAAAATCAAATTGACTTTGTTAAGACAACAAAATAGTTACTTCACTAATATTATTTGTCATCGAAAAAACAATTCAAATATCATTTATAGTTAACTAATAGGTAGCGAAATACAATATTTTCTGTACGATGTAAAAGCTTTCCAAACAATGACAGAAACAACGAAAGGAATATTCCAGATATGTAATAAATAAATTTGAATATATACTATAGGTAAATATTTTAAACTAAGTATTCCAGAAAGTCAGGATGACTGAAATTATTCATGACCAATGAATGTCATATATCTTTAAATGTGTGAAATATCATGGTGTCAAATATCTTTAAATTATCACCCGTATAAGTAAATACTCTATTGGAAGAACTAACATCCTATCGACCATGTCTACCAACGTAGATGCTATAAGCAATTGTATACTTCTTTTAAAGTATATCTTAAACAATCTCAAATTCTAAATTTATCAACTACCCTCAAACCTGAAACGTTACGTAAGTACTATCAAACGGGAAATGTTTAGGCATGCACATCATCCAGTATATTCTCAAATTATCCTACCTTCCAAATTTATCCAATAATTCCCTTCATAAAAAATACTCTGGCTGTTATAAAAGTTATCAACCACCACACAACAAAAAGTTCGAAGTACAAGATTTCTATGTATCGTTATCAGTAAACTTTAACTGTTAAACTATTTATTACAATTTCCATCCAAGGTCTTTCATTTATCCGTTTGTTGTTTGTTTGATGTAAAAGAAATAAGAGTAAGCAAAAACCATAATTAGAATAACAACATTCTGCTTATATTCAGAACAGAAAAATTAAAAATTATAGAAAACTCAATTTATATACTAATTATTCAGCTATCTATAAGGAGTAAGAAAAATGAGAACGAGAATGAGATAAGAGAAAAAAAGAAGAATATATATACGGTCTACTTATACTTTGTACACGTGGCAGGAAATTTTGTATATCCTTTCATAATCCCGCTTCTGAGCTGTCTGATGAACCAACAAATCAGACACAAAATCCAGCTTTTACAATGACTTTATTTACACAATTCACATATTCACATATATATATATGAATGTTTATATACTCGTAGTTACAGTATTTAAATATTACTTCTACTGACAAGTTGTCTCGACAAAATCTTAGTACGTAATGAACATGAGTGCCTTGTCTTATATTGGAAATCCACCGGAAAAGACGCAGCACACTACCGCCACTTAATACAATCTATAATGGAAACAATATCAAATCACGTCCTCGTAAATGCAGTGACACCTATTACTGCACTATAAGTAACTTATGCTAACACTAATATGTAGTTGTTACAGTGTACATGTAGAAAGGATGTTTTTAAGCATTAGCAATGATGACAAGAAGAATATATTGTCAACAGGAATTAAACAAACATCGTCTACTAATCAAACTACTGTATGTAAAACATTCCGTTCAAGACGTCCCATTTTATAAAAATGACGAGGATATTTTGAAAGATTTAATGTTATTGAATTAATAGCTTGCCATTTCATTAGATTTTTATATTTTATAAATATTAACATAATTCTACATATATACATATATAAGTAATTAAAACTGTTTACTGATCACATCAGATGCTCATTTAGTTTTTGTTAAGTATTTCCTTGTATTGTTGATTTCAAGGACAAATTAGCGTCGCATTATAAAAATATTTTAGCAAAAAATACTTATTAAAGTTACTCTTATCTTTTCCAAATAAACAAAAGTAATATGAAGTCATAAAGAAAATAGAATTACTTGTTTATGTTACAATTGATGTGAAATTATAAATTGTTCATTGGATTAATTAATACTGTTTTATTTGATTGCGTTGTCTTTTATACTATATATATAATATTAATTTATCACAAAAATGCCTAGTTGACAAGAATCCACCCTAGCATATTTTCTCTATTTACCCCTCCCGTCGCGTATCCTTTGAGCCCATTTTCCAGGTAAATAGAAATTGTCTACTTTTTCCTTCTTTCATTTACAAAAAAATAAACTATTCCTGATCTTGTAAGTACTACTATTTAATAAAATGCACCCCGACTCACAATATTTGAAAATTTTACCAAAGCTGCCATTCATAAAATTTAGAAAATCGGGTTAGAAGTTGGAATGATAGAAGTATATGTTATTTACGTAGTATATGTATATATGAGTCTGTCACTTTTTGTGTTAACGTTAATGATTCGTTGCTGAGGTTCGAACATCGAACTCAACACTATTGCAACTCTATTTGTAATGTTTTTAATGCCGTAATATGATAGTTGATAGCCAAGAACTTTGTATTTTCTTTTTGGTTTACTGAAGGCAAGGTATCTTAATTTGCCGAACCTTTAGTGCATTAATAGTAATTTTTGGATCGATCTATGAAAGTACTCTTGATACATTTGACGTGGCTAATCTTATTCGAGGCTGACAATTATGCACCTGCAAGTTTTAATGTTTGTCATATTTTCCGTTGCTTATGGGGAATGCCCTAGCATAATCTTCATAATTCGCTTAGTTTGCATTCTCATGGCCAATTTCGCTTGCGGAGAACGTTGCGAAGAGGAGGAGAATTCGACTATGTGTTTTACGGCCGGTAGTCATCTGACGCTAAGATACTTTTATATTTCAGTGTAGGCACTGCCGTTGCCACTGCTCTGGGTTCTTTCGCCAGGTATATTTGATAGACATTTCACGATCCCCCATCTTGGAGCGCGTTCTCTAGGGGTAGTTCTCTAGGCGCGGCTTCTCATATACCGTATAACAGTACAGTTTACATCTATAAATTGTTACAAGCATTCTATATAACTCAGTATGCTATACTGTAACGAAATCAAACACCTCGAGGCTTTTACAGAGCTTATATTTCTTCCAGAGTGAAATATTATTAAGCTTGTACAATGCCTATATTAAATTTTAATACAATATGTTATTCTAGAGGACCTCTTTCTTCCTCCGGTTTGGACCGGAGGAAGAAAGAGGTCCGGTCCGTTCTAAAAGTATATCTCGAATTTTCCTACCACATAAAGCGTCATTTTATTAATGTTCTCTGGTGACATTTCTATAAATTTATATTACTTCTTTTTAAAAAACATCTTATTATTAAACAAAGAGGTTGATTTACATTTTTATAATAAATTATTGCGAATATTAAAACTAATAAATCATTTCAATACAATATCCAGGTAATATATAAAATACCTAAAATATGGGGGAGGTATCGTATGAAACATTATTTATTTTCTGCTTAGCCTAGATATTCTATACAACACCACAGCAGACGGTGTCTTATGTAAAAGACGAGGGCAAGGACGAATTTCTAGTTTCACCAAAATATTAGTAAATTAGATCTAAATAAAATTGAAAGATAAAACACTTAAGCATTTTCAATAAAATTTATTTTTTTACAAAAGTTGTCAACTGAATAAACAAAATACAAATATTATCTCATCACAAGTAAGCACTTATATTAATTTTGTTTTAGTTTCACGCTTTATCCCGCATATATCCGTTCTACCCGTTCTCCGCTTTCGTGCATGAATTTGATCATTCGTTGCGTTTTAATCATTAATATCACAACTACTTATTTTAATCTAGAAAAAATTAAACATATTAACAATTTATTACCATTGTAGTGTTGGCACGATGATAAACACAATTGTGAGTGCTAATCTTACTTATGTTAGAGTTTATATTTGAAATGTTTAGTTTCTTCATGTCTGATTACACAAATTGCAGCGTTAATCTCCGTCTCTCAATTAATCTATTTTGGAAAAAAAATGTAACACTGTTTCTCGTCAACTTTTCTGTCTAAGTATTCTAAAGTCTTTTTTCAAATTACTGAGCAACTAAATACAAGGAAAATCGTCTATATATATATTTTTGCAACATAATTATTTTTTTTCTTCAATTTGCATATATAATCACATATACATAAGTATAACCTTTATTCTTCATTGTTATAATGATATTTCATATATATTAACAAAAAATTATACTCAACAAAAAATTATGATTTACAACGTAAATTACCTTTGCACATCGGCGCAGATTGTTATATGAGATATTTATTTCTATGAAATTATTTTATAATGCCGCATCATAAAAAGACTAAAGATACATATATAGGTTGTAACTGGGTCGACACATCAACGGTGATCTATGAATAGTGACTTAAGTGCCTAATTCACCTTCACTTTCATACCTTCACATTAATTCCATTTCACCTTCATATATGTTCAGCGATTTTCGTGATTCAGTAGATATTTGAGAAATTGTGATTTATAGAAAACATCGTATTCTTCAAAATAATTTAAAAAATCGGCCCGAATATTGGATCCGTGCTAGTGATTTTTTCCTCAATGTAGCTGAATATAATAATATGGCCTTTCAAATTGTATAATACTTTACAACTATTGAACTATAGATTTTGAAAATAACATCGAAATAAAAATATTTTTCACGAGTAAAATATTCCCAATAACTTTCAGGGGCTGTAGCGGAAGACCCTGTACTTTTTTCCACAAGTAATATATCCATCAACTACTGGCATTTGTGAAGAATAATCTCTGAAAATCTTGTTGGGTTACAAGAATTGACCTTGAAATATATTTGTTCAGTTTTACCTAACTATTTATATTTTTTGCTAATCAATTATAGTTGGACGATGTTTAAGGAGTGAAAATGTTTTGACATTGTGTTTATATTTTTAAGTTTCTTAAAAAATCTGACTTATCTCAAAAAGACGCCATTTCGCAAATTTGCTAAAACAGTAAAAATCCCTAAACATACATGGGGCGAAAAGGATAGGTATTTAAGTACCCTACTCACAGGCCAACTTTGAACCGTCGATCGAGTCATATTCAAACGTCCATACATACATATACTTACATTATATACTGCATTAGGTGAGTGCTGTACGCAGTTACTATTATTTTAAATCACAGTTAAAGTCTCATAATATAAATAAAGATTTTTGTCAACGTCAACTTCGTGACTTTCAAAATATTATCGGTAGAAACCTTTACTATTTTGTCTGTAGAACATGTAAAAAAAATCGAGGTTCTCATAAATCACTAACTTAATCTTAACAAAAAAAAAAAAATCTAAGTAAAAAATGTTCTTGTTATTAAACATTATCCTTCTGTTCCGCATTCTTTTCTTGATTTTCAATATTACCACCGAGAGCTTTCTGAATTTCACTGAAAGTCTTTCCCTTAGTTTCCGGTAAGAAAATTGCAATTATTACAATAACTATTGCGCACGTCGCAGCGAAGAAAAAATAAGTGGGTGCTGGGCCCAAAGCAGTAGTCATTGTAGCAAAATATTTCGTAGTAAAGAATATTAGAATAGTAGATGAAGTGATGCTTGTAGTTATTCCTATTGCGCGGGGCGGACCTTCAAATAGCTCTGATGTTACCACCCATAGGAGAGAGCCAATACCTGTAAAGAAATATTTATAAACTTATTGATGTCTAGCGACCCAAACACGGCTCATTCTGACGTAGAATGAACATTACTATAAAGTTTAACATAAAACCGTTCAGTACTTTTTGCTTGAAAGTAGAACAATCAAATAAACATCCATCTCTACAAACTTTCACAATTATAATATTACCAGGAAGTAGTATATATAGAACCCGCGAAATTGTTAGAATTCTATACCGTATGGAATTTCTTGTGCCTGTTTATAATATTAGTTTTATTATAAAAAAAAAATATTTTTATTTATATTAATAGTAAAAAGATCCAGATTAATATTTATATATATAACCTACTTATAAAACCTATTTCTGGATGTTCTGAAAGTTCTTTTTCAGCTTCCGATTTTTTCAAGACACTTCATTTTACTATCCTCTTAAATCCTAACAAAAGTAACGGAAATCAATTCTCCGCTTTGTCCAGGGAGGGGAAACGAAAATAAATAAAATATAATCTTTCCCTCCAATGGGGATCGAACCTACAATTATTGCATTTACAGTTATAGGCTGTTACACTGTGCCATAATGAAGTCTACTTTTATAATTGAAATAATGACCTTAAATTATTTAAAAGATAACATATAAGAGTAAGATTAAATTTAGTAACAGGTCATTGTTTTTATATAAATATAATATATGTAGTTATTGAAATAATTAACTTTCTATAATCATTAGTAAATGCTAATAATAACTTGGAGCTAATAAAAGGTGACAAAATAAAGGACAGATCTGATTTTGTTTGTAACCTAAAAAACAATTCGATGACTAACAGATTAGGGTTAGAAAAATGGAGCGTTACACGATGGAACACCGTATCTTCATTCATGTAGAATAAAAAAAAACGCTTGGCGGGTGCAATACGAAAATTTCATACAAAATATAGTCAGAATATTGTTTTATCTTCGTCAACTGTGAAGACATTAATTGAAAAATTCATGGAGACTGGACCCGTTGGAGAAGCCAATCACACTGGTCTTCCAAAAAGCTGTTGTTCAAATGTCAATATCGATACAATGCGTGAGAGTGTCGGTGACAATCCAGAAACCTCAATTCGTGGACAAAAATTGCTAATTTTGAAACGATATCTGCAGCGTATACACTCTATAGATGTGTGTTTCCATGCTTATAATATTCTATGAACACAACTACTAAAGTCTAAGAATGGATTCTTGAACATAAATTGTTAATTGTCTAAATTATGCTTTTGGGTTTCTGAGAACCCACACGCGGTTCTTTTAGCTTCATTCTGTATCCGTCTTCCGCACATAGCAGGGTAGTTAGTATTATTCCGTAAATCATCATATCTTATGTACTTTATGACTCAATAAAAAATTACAATCAAGAGAGTTATTAAAAGTTTTTTAACTCAAATCTTGCATTAATTTTTAAAACAGCCTTTATATTATGATTGTTTATTTTTTCTTAACGCGTCTTATGCATATTGAGGAAAGTCATAGAGGATTGTCTTTTAAAAATTTTAATGAGGCCTTCATGGCATAAACGAACAAGCCTATGACTGTAAACGTGACGTTTTGGGTTCGATTCTCATTTAAAAAAAATGAAATATTTAATATTTTCATTTACTCGTTCTGATATCGAAGAAAGCGCGGCGTTGAGTTCCGCCACCAAACACGAGAATGCTTTGAGAATGCAGCTCAATTTGGGAAACAGAAGTGTCTTAATGGGATCTCTCTTTGTTTATATTATGTATTTTTTTTTTTCACACAACATGGTAGACAGAGTTAACCTAGTGTTAAGACTTTTCATTCCTCACTTTCCGCTGAATTCTGGAGGCGTGTTGGGGCGGAATTCAACGCCGCGCTTTGACTCGACACTAGACCGAAGAAATGAAAATATAAATTTAAATAAATATTTCCTCTCCTCGAGACATACTTTGTGCCCCTGCGCCACGATTGGCCAAATTTATATTTTATTTCTGCAATTGTTTCAGTTTTCATTTAAAATCACAACATATTTTGTGAAATTTAAATATATGTTTTAACAACTATTTAATATTCCTTCTATTAACTTGTAACTTACCAGCACTGAAGCAAAATGTGACTACAATCAACGATATAATCGGCAAGTAGTTCATAAAACCAGCTATGACGTAACCGTCTGCTCCACTTATCGCGAAGAACGTGCCAAGTCCCACCTACACAAAATAAAAAAAACAAAATTATTAGGTATTATAAGTAAAATATGTATAAGAAAAGTAAAACTATATTCCACACAAAATCAAAAGATTGTAAAACAAATACAGAACACGCAAAGGCCTGAAGTGTCTTACTACTAATTTCTTCGCTCTGGTATCGAGGTTAAGCGCGGCGTTGAGTTCTGCCACTCAACACGCAACGCCTCCAGAATTCTCCAGCAGAAAGTGGGGAACGGAGTGTCTTAACACTAGGTTTCCTCTGCCTACCTTGATGTGTGCGGGATACAGCGTGAAGCTGAATTATTTATTTTGATTTTATGTATCTATTCTATTTATTATTACAAATAATCTATACTTATTTATGTCTTAATATTTATGTAATAGTAACAATGATTTTTAATATTTTTGTCTGTTCGTCTGTGCGTCTATTCATCCGTTCGTATATAAAATTCGAGATTGTGTGATGATAAAAACACTGAAATTTCAAAATTTAGGATCGGGAAAGAAGTAAAAAAATATATTTATTTTAAATACATTTTTTTTATTTCTTAATAAGACCGTTGTGGCGCATTGGCACAAGCTAGTGACTTTAAACGCGACGGTTATGGGTTCAGTTCCCACTCTGCTTAATGAATTATAATTTATTAATATTTCCATTTCTTCTTTAGATTTAAACTTTAGTGAGAGCTTAGATCTTATGTGAATGCAAGTAGGCGTTCAGTTGTGAATGGACAATACGCTCTAATACTTTAGATAAAAATGGAAGCAAAGATAGGACGATAATTAGCGAAGGATATATTAAAAATAAGGTTTAAATATTAACAAAGACACATAAATTAAGTTTTAAATCGATAACAATGTGAAATAACAAAAAAATTGTATTATAAAATGTATGAAGTAATGCTCTACACTTCCATCTTAGGCAAAATTTAAATAGTTTAAATAAATTAAAAACAGTATCTCACCTGATGGTAAGTGATTACCGCCGCCCACGACCCTGTTCAACACTAGAGGAGCTACAGGTGCGTTGCCTGCCTTTAAGGTGGGTTGGGCGCCGGAGCTCGGCATTACCTGATGCGAAACCCAGTGGCATAAAGCCACTACTCAACGCCGGTTTTAAATGCCGGGGGTGGTAATGATCCGGTCGAGTCTGCCCATGCGTATTGCCATTGCTGGCGACGTGACTCTACCACGCGTACTTTAGTTGCCTCTTTACGACACCACCAGTACCAGGATGATCCTATTCTAGACCGGGATCATACGGCTTGATATCAATTTACTTTGAGTTTCAGTCATGTCTATGTTAACCAAAATCTCTATTTTAATTCCTATATAGATAGATCCCAATATATAAAATAAATAAAATTAAAAGCAACTCACCATCCCAAGACAAAAGCCACTTAGCGAAGTCAGCAAAATAGGCCTTCTCCCAAACGTATTCATGATCAAAGTCGTACAAAAACTTGCAAATAATTGTATAGACCCCATAATGACTGATGCTATTTCTGAAGGAACACTTGTTTTAGTTGATTCTAAAATAGTTTGTAGATAAAAATTAACTGCATTTGAACCAATCAATTGACTTCCAGCGCAAACGACAATGCCTAGAAATAGTCCTTTTAAGAATTGTTTGTTTTTAAGTAAAGCTATTTTGTCTACTCGTTCTTCTGTTTTGCTGTTTGCTGCTTTATATTCTTCTAATTCTTGTTTAGCTACAATTTCTGAGCCTCGAATCAATGTGAGTATTCGCATAGCTTCATCTACGCGACCTGTAATAACAATATATATGTATTTTATTTTAGTTTCTAGCTTTTAGCCTTCGCCACCGAGGTCAAATTGGAATCATTAAAAGTTGCGTTTGCAACATGGCACTTTCTTAGTGCCCAAAGTAACTCATGACCACAGGCAGAGTGGGTTGCATCCAGAAAGGAGAAGGTTCCATATTTGACTTATTTTATTTCATTATTTTTGTATAATCTAGTGATATTACCAGTATTGAACATACTTTTGAAGTAGGAACTTCTTTTTTTATTTAGATAATCAATAATTCTTTGAATTGCGTGTTGAATTGCGAAACTCAACGATGTGCTTTATCTTGTTACTAGAGAGTGGAAATAATAATATAAAATATTTCATTCTCTCTAGTGAGAGTCAAAACGACAACCGGCGTGTTTACAGTCGCACTCTTGTGCTTTAATCTTATGAATCATACACCAAAATCGTTTTTTGTTTCTTTACCTTTGGAAAATATATGAAACGGCGTTTCGGGCAAAGCCAATAATGGTAACGTCAAAAGTGCCATAAAACCCGCAAATACAATACTAAAATCTTTATACGATAGAAAAGGACCCACGGAGAGTGTAAACAATATGCCTAATGAAGAAAACAACTGAAGAAATGTTCCAAGAAAGCCTCGGTGTTCTTTCTGAAAAATAAAAAAATAATATTTATACAAAAATCGAAAATTGTATATATTTTTGCTGCAAAGTATATAATTAATCATTAGAGCTTAAATTATATTTAGACATATCTTATTGGTACAAGTATGTAACTTTCTGCCCATTTAAAACGTTAACAATCAATTCAATCGTAACTCGATAAACGTCAACAATCAATTCTATCAATAATCAGTAATCGATACATCGTTTATGTGGGTAACTATCCTGTTTATTTTGAAATCTAAATTCTAAACATCAGTGCCTACTACTACTAATCCTGAAGAAGAAGAAATCTATATTCAATCACGTAAAATATTCGCTTGAATTCAAGAATTTATATATTGTATGGCGAAACTCAACGCTACATTTTGTTTTGCCAGAGCAGGAATATGAAAGTTAAATAACTTGTAGATGCTGTGGTTGTGTGTTTAGTAGGTATGAATCATACCTACTAAACACACAACCACAGCATCTACAGTTAGACGATGTCCCACTTTGCCATGAAATCCTAAGTTTTTTTTTGTAATAAGCATAAATATAATATTGTCGTCATTGTCACCATGCCGCAATTGGATATTGTCAAAATTGACTATACAAGTGATGCGACATGTAAGAGATGCGTGAAAAATTAACGGAACACAAATATATTATTCATGACAAGCCGACGATGCTAACTCGAGATTTGCCCGAGCATCAAAGCGAGCGAAAAAAATGTCATATATTTTTATTAATACACAATATTTTTTTGATCGGATATAATCTGACAATTATTAATATTTTTTTAAATAAATAAAATAAATAAATCAGTGTCACGCTGTATCACTTTCCAGAAAGAGGAAAATGTGATCGGAGAACTCTCTAGAAACAGGAGCTTGTGATTCGTACCTATTTCCTGTAACTTCTTATGTCTTGTCATTTTCCACCACACTTTGCTTTTGTTGTAAATACTGAAAGTTGGGCGGTATATTCCAGTAAATACTTTATCTAATAATTAATAATAAGGATTTTCAGAGAACCGGTTTGCTCCGGGCAATTACGGATAGTTATTCACATATAGATTTCAGATCATTCGTCACTGTAAAATATTTATAAATTACCTAAGGAGCCTCTCTTACCCTGTGTATCTAAACACAAGAACAGAAGAACGGGTCCCTTATATCTCAATTTCCTTAACAAAAAGATTTTGAGATTTATACTCCTTTTACAACTGTTATTATGAAATACTTCAGATTAATGTATTTCAGAACTCTTCTTAATGTCAATAGTCTATATCTACAGATCTATAAGGATCTATAGAAAGAAAGAAATATCATCCAACGATTATTCAATTCATGACTATTACAAGGACATCCGGTAGTTCAATAAATGGCCTTTACAAACTCGATTCTACTAATCATGGGTTAATTGATTGAAGGTACCTATTTATTAAATACTTAAAATAACTTAAATTATTAAGTTTATAATGGAAAAGAAACATTAATTTGAGAAAAATTTGTGAACTAAAAATTATTTTTAACATTTCTGATATTAAGCCGTCCGTATGTATGTGTTCAAGACGCCTGATGTAATTTAATGGCAATGTTTTTTAAAACACACGTATGCAATAAGTGATATTAATAATGCATGTTGTATCTTACATTTACTCTACCATGAATATTTTTTTTCTTGTATTCAACTTCAGGAACTGAGGCCAGTCTTAGTGCAAAAAAAGTAAATTAATTGTTTTTATAGATGAAAATTACTTAATGCGTGATGGGGGTCAATTAGAAAATGCCTCCACATGTTCGTATGATAAAAACATCATCATCATCATATATTTATATTTTTTCAGGGCGAAACATCTTAAATTATTGCATATAGGTCCTCAGTTACTATTAGCTTCTACAAGAGCAAGGCATTGGCCTCTTAGTGGTCGTAATTTAGCTAGAGATACTTAATATCAATGTATCGATGTATGTACTTTATGAAAAGGGAAACAATTATGGGAAAGTTATCTAACTAAAGTATAATTTAATCTCTTCATTTTGGGGATCTCTAAGAAGATAGTGTAAAATTCACTTATACAGAGTAACACACACACTCACATATATTGGGAAATTGTCATTTAGCTTACAAGGAACTGTTTACAGTTCGAACAGATAGATGCCATCCTTAACTCTCTCTGTCTTTCTAGTTATCATTCATCAAGTCATCAAATGACCAGGCCACTTTAATATTACAGGCTATTACTGAGAAGCCTGCCGACACCTGAATATCAAGATAGCCCTAACAATTATTAGAGCAGATACCAAAGGTTAGAGCACTTCCGTCAACATTTTTGGGCCAGGCGATCCATAGAAAATATCAGTGAAGCACAACAGCCACTAAAATGGCGTTCAAATATTTCAACATTCCAACGTTGAGCTCCAGTCCAATAGTTACTTGTCATTAATGGTGACAACATTCCGCCGATGAAACGGAAGATAGGCCGAATTGTAGCTGTTAATCCTGGAGCTGATTACATGAACTGCGTGGCTGACGTTAAAACTGAAAATAGAATTAACTGAAGGTCGTTTAGTTAAATATTTCCCTTGTTTAATCAAATTGGTTAAAATTCGATCATTTGGCGTCCGCTGGCCAAACGTCTGATGCAATTTAATGGCAACAACTTTTAAATCACATATATGCAAATAAGTTATATATATAATGCATGTTTTATCTTAATACAGCAGACACCGTAGCGTGAAGCTAAACAAAAAACAATATATTATTATATTAAATACAAATACTTACACTGGCTATCTCAGAAGCGTATATCGGTACAACAGCTAACACTAAAGCGTCAGCTACAGTCATAATTACTCTGCATAGAATAAAAATCCACACTTCGTTAGCAAATATTAATACTATTGCCATTACAAGTTTTGGTACTGCTGCCATCAAAACACAGTTCTTCCGTCCTATTGTATCAATGAACATACCACCAATTATGGTAGCTGAAATAATAATAAAAACAATTATTTTTCTTATTCAAAGTAGAGATTTTTCAGAATAATTTAGATAATAGTAAAACATTTTTAACTTTTTATAAATTATTCCACACTTAGGAATGATAAAAGTGTACAACTTTGCTCTCGGCGTTTTCAGCTCTTTTAAGATAGTTTTAGTGATCGTTTCGTGTCTGTACAATTAAGATACTGTCGCTTGAATTTAGATCAGATCAGTGTACAAACCGAATTCTCATTATTTGCAGGGGTTTTAGTTTTGTTTGAATATGAAGAAATCTACGGTTAAAGCTTATCAAATGCTCTCATATACTTATGGTTGCTGAAAGAACGTGTCGTGAGAGTACAGTAGATTATAGAGTAGAGTTATTAAAACTCTATAATGCTTTTGAGCCGAACCATGAAAGACAAACGACTACAATTCGGCGAGAGATACAAAAGGTGATTTTGACTTAGACTACAATAGAAAATATTGTCTGAATTTTTATGTCTAGTGTCTAGTTATTTTCTATCTGTATATTCTCTATTCGTAAATGTATAGGATCGTGTTCGAGCAGTACACATGAAAACTGGTAGTGCTCCATCAACATGGATAAACATCGTATAACCGCAATTGCTACTATTGTGTTGCAGTAGCGCTGGAAGCTTAAAGTGAGGTAAGCTAGGTGTAAACCTCAATAATAACAGAGACCCGGACACAGAGCAAATAATAAGGGTCTTGTAAAGGTACAGTCCGCGAAGCATAAGCTGAGCTTTGCATTTATGTGAGAGACCACCAAGAATAAGAATCAGAAAAAAACTTTTAATAATAAAATTTTAACGTGTTAATCGTTAAATTTTATTTGTAATCAATAAAAAAAAAATATTATAGTGATAATTAAATACACCATCGCGGTACAAAAATGCACAAGATGCGACTGTATACGCGACTGCTCTGTGTTCCATTCCCTCGAGAATTCGTCGGAAAATGGGGAACGAAAGTGTAGATATTAATAGGAAGTATTTAAGCACAATGTTTCCAGGTTCCTTCTGCCTACGCTGCTACGTGCGGGATAGAGCGTGAAACTTTAAATATAAACACTTACTAAATGTTGCTACCAAGTACCCTCCAGATACAATCCACGAACCCTCTTCTTCAGTAATAGGTCTTGGGAGAGGTGTCTCTGTGGCATTCCGTAATTTTACTAGTGCGGGCGAAGACCAAGACACATTAGCTCCGGTTGTGAGGACAGCCAAGTTAACTGTAACGAAAAAAGAATTATAAGCGTTTTTTCTTAACAAAAAAATATTTTGGAAGAAATTTATATTTTTACCTATATATACTCTCAAGCCACATAGGCGTTCAGATATCTTGTCTACGATTTTTTGTATCGATATTCGATAATGGATCGAAATTGAACATAAAGAGGAGAACGGAATGTATTGTCACTAGGTTATCTCTGCCTATGATGCTGTAAACGGGTTAAAGTGTGAAGTTGAAAAAATATAAAAACTTTTTTTTTAGCTTAACGCTGTAGACAGCGGAAACCTGGAAACCTATGCTTTGTCTCGTTCAGAACGAGAAAATGAAAATATGAAATATTCCAATCCCCCGAGTGGAAATTAAACTCACAAACCTAGTATTAAGACCTAGTGTTAGAGTTTGATTGCTAAAGCGACAAAAATCTCTCGAAAGCTCAACAGAAATCGTAGGTTTGATTCCTGGTACGTTCAAGTTTTTATATGTAAAAATTTTATAAACATTTTTCTATACGTATAGACCACAGTCATTTCTCAAAAGCCATATTTTTTTAATACAATTACTTTACAACTTTTGTAATAGTTTTATTTTATTTGGGCTATTTTTATTTCATATTTTTTTACAACGCTAAGAAAAACTCCCCGTCTAAAAAGTATGTTATATACATATCATGTAAAATAAATATAACGATTTCTTAATGAATAATAAAAATACAATAAAAATATCATATTTTTTCTATTTTATATTATGATAAAATATTATGAGAAATATTAATTGCTATACAATAAGTTCATAAATAAATCAAACTGCAATATTATTGAATAATTAATTTATTTATTCTTGTTTCAATGTGTCACATTGCATATAATTCTTATTTGTCTGTCTGTTCGTTTGTTCACCAATCACGCAAAAACTGCCGGACAGAAATGGATAAATTTTTGTATGTATTGTATGGTACACATTTTTATAGGTAAAAAACAAAATACAATTAATAGTTTTTTAGTCTAACATAAATTTTATTTTAAACGACAATATTGGTGACATTCAAAATAATAATATCAATATCCATACCTATATTATAAATTCGAAAGTAAATCTATCTTTCTGTCTGTCTGTCTCTCTGTTTGTCTTTTACGCAATCAGGCCCAAACCGCTAATTCAATTGTGATAAAATATTCATATAGAGACACTTGAGAGTCTTGGGATGAACATAGGATACTTTATTTTTCTTATAACTGTAATTTTCTCGATATATACTAATATATTAAATTATATTTCAATTTGACAAGCAATTTATGCTGCCATATTAATAACAACCGTCGCTAAGCAACCGTTGCTAAGCAACAAGGAACTTTGTTGTCTTAACAAAAAATTTGCCCAAAATGGGTTTCCTGAACTCTTACGTGAGCTGACTCAAACTTTAAGAGATATAATATAAAAATAATGTTTTATAAAATATTCTCCTTTAAAAAATCTATTGAAAAAGTCTGCGATAGTATTTGTTTATCCCTGAAGGTTGAGCTACAGGAACTCTTTTAACATATTTAATTTAAATTTATCGGATTATTGTTAATACGTTTTCTATAATTTGGTATTTATCCTTATCAAAATACATATAATAGTCACCTTTAGCATTTCACTTAGATTTAAATTATATTTTACTATACATCATTTTAATAAATACTTAGGGAGATATCACTGATTCAAAATGAGCTCGACTCCGCGCGGTATGACCGACTCGAATAGGCAGACGACGTTGGCGGTTTTGTAAATTTTTGTTGTTACCTATTTGCTGTTTATTGTTAATTTATATTTTTCTTTGGTTATCTATTTCGTTGTTACACACTTAATTAATCGTAATTTTTTTTTGGGATTTTATTTGCTATTTCTCGCAAAAAATATTATATTTAATGCAGAAGAGCTTAATTATTTCATTTAGTATCTATGTATGCGCGCACGGAAAACGTGTAAAAACGTTTTCCACGGATAATTCAATATCCTGTGGAAATTCAGGGATAAAAAATAGCCTTTTGGTTGCTCCACAACCCCCGCTATCTATCACTGAAAGTTCTATATATTGTTTTTGTGTTTGAGTATAATGTAAATAATCGCATACACTTCATAAACACAGCTATTTGGAAATCAGAAACAGAAATTTAAATTTTATCTATAAGAAACGGACAAAGCAACGGACACCTTGCAGTTATCGATTAGTTTTAGCCTTATTGTGACTTAGTTATAAGAGATTCGGAGTCGCGGTTTTTTATTAGAAGTAATGAAATTGAATATTTTTGTACTTGCATATATTTTATTACTAACGGCTCGCCCACGGCTTCGCCCGCTTAAAATATATGATTATTGATTTAATAAGCAGAATTGATTGACAACAATAAAGACTTCTAATATGATGAACGGTTATGCGCTGCGTAAATGTTTAAAGTTACAAAAAATCATGTATTTTAACGAACATATTGTAATTCTTTAAAAAAATAAGCTGCTACAGTATATACCTTCGCATAGCATTATCTATTTTTTTACTGTACAGAATACGTGTTACATTCAATTTAAATACTTTTAAATATTTATTTTACGTTGATAATATTAATAATATTTTTCTTTGGTTACGTTTACTGTTTATTTTTGTTGATTTTAATTAGTTACGTATTTTTTTCTAATTATAAGAATTTTCTCTACTTATTATTCTTTTTCAGTTTATTTTGATTATTTAGGCTTATATTTTCTTACCATTCCTATTGAAAACTGAAAATAATTTAATAAATATTCGTATAGTTCAAGCGGGCGAAGCAACGTCCGGGTCCGCTAGTCCTCTATATTGCAAATAAATTCTGATTGTGAGTTCATAGCTTATAAAAGTTAATATTATGTTTAGATTACCTGATTACATTTATTCTGAATACATTTTAATAATTAGTATGTACGTCATATATATTTATAGCAAATTAATATTATAAGAAATAAATTGTATACAGTTTCATTAATTCGTTCCAAATACGAAAAAATAATAATGAAATATGACAGCGTGACACATGACAGATACGGGAAAAGAGCCGCCATCATAGTACGAGTAGCCTCTAAAAATATACAGGGTGGAAGCGTCTGCGCTCCTTTTACGGGAGCAACATTTAGGGTAAAATATTTCAAACCCTTACCCAAAGAAATTAATTAAGATACCTCAAAAGGTTAGACGTAGGATTCTTTTTTCATTTGACGATGTTTATACATACTGTATTTCTTTAGTTACGCAGCATAAATACTAATAACGTAAACACATAATACTACTAAAATACTACTAAGGATTAAACAACTTTGAATTTTGCCGCCAATACCTACCTAAAATTTCTCATTTTTTTAATATATCTTCATGCACAGACACCGGTGATTTACGACTGTTTTTTTCTTTAACAACGAGGATGTCCTTATGTTAATTATAATCATAATTATTTATACGAAAATACTACTTAAGATTTTAATTATATTCACATAAGAACGCAGTAAGTACGCGGCAAACATACATTATACTATTCCACATACATTATATTATATTGAATTGCGTTCCTATTAAAATAGGAACGCAATTCAGTGTTTTAAGTAAATAATTCAGTAGTTAAAACGAGTGAAACCGCGAGTGGGTCGCTAGTATAATATAAAATTTAAATCGTAAGTTTATTTAAACATGACTAATGTGTACATTTTCTTTACATAGTATAAACTGTAAGACGTAATCGCATTCTATAATTTGTCACGTATTTTTTTTAAAGTACGCAACGGATTTTATAGCGGCTAAATCAATAACAAAAAAGATTATATGTATAATTTTGACCAGGACGTGCCCAAGAATTCAATATTAAGACCGAGAAATGTGAAAGTTTTGTAATGATGTAAAAATTATTGGTTACCCACCAAAACGGGAAATATCAAAATAGTCATAATCCAATAGGTACATTAAGGTCGACAGGTCTTGTCCGCCATGGAGTTAGGTTTTTCGAAATTTTGCATCATTAGCCATTCAAGAATAAAAAATTGTAAAAATCCTAAAATTAAAACAGCTAACTTCAGGCCGGTCTCCTCCGGTCATTTCACGACTGTACTGTACTGAATGCCGAAGCCACGCACGGCAAACTTGTATAAATAAGAAAAAATCGAAAAATACACAAGTAGACGAAGCGTAAGATAAAACTGGTTTTAAATTATTTTTTTATTGACTTTACGAGCAACATTATGTGAAGTTGAAATATTAAAAAAATATATTAATCATACAAAGTATTAAAATGAATACAAATACAATACAAACACTGTAAGGTGATGAGAAGAGATGTATTTTACATTACCGACCATTTTTTAAATATTTTTTTATGTTACTCAGAACTTACATAGTTACATGACATATCTTGAAAATGAGCGGAAAATTTCGAAGAGTTATTCAATTTTAACTGTTTATTTTGAACAATTTTGAAATATTATTACACTCTTAGGAAAGAAGAATACTTTTTATACGTTTTCTAAACAATATATAACTGTTTATTTAGATTCATCTGTTCCGCACATAGCTAGGTAAGCAAAGAGAATATAGTATACGTTACGTACGCACCATCCAATTTTGGAAACATTGCCATTGAACTTCGATAACACATTACCGATGATTCTGGAGGAAGGTCACGTAAAAAGCATAAGAACCCCCTGAGGGCAAAAAGTCTCGTCGGCACTGAAAGGACACTATATGACCCAGGTAGATATTCCTGGACAAATTGCGTCTCCTCTGAACCTAGCTTTCTTTCTCTTCGCTGTGCGCCGGTGGTCACCAGCTTGGTCTTTGACATATTCATTTTAATCTAACCTCAAGCCTCACTTTGCTTAGGTCTTCTAGCAAAGTTTTCTGGTTTGTTTGCATAGATTTGCAGATTTCATTACATATTAATTTACTGCGCTATATTTATAAACAGAGTATAGCAGCAATAAAATTTGACATCTCGGGTCTGATGTTTAATGTAAATATCAGTGTGAATATGAGGGTGACCAGCTATCTCCAAAATTGACATTTCAGTAACCTTAAATATTACATTCACTTTATTTATCTTAAGTACTTTATCTATATAATATTCATCTGTAGTGGTTGATATCCGTATCTCTAATACTAACTTGAGTACAGTTGAAATTATGTTGCATTATAATGAAATTGATATACAATTAAAACTAACTGCATAACAAATTTCTTTATAATGCAACAAATTTTGTTAATTGCAATTTATAAGTAATCATTAGAAGCTTAAAATTAAACCAAAAATATATATTTCTAAAAAATTGAATCGATTACAAATACCTGCGATCCAAATGACCAATGCAAATGAATATTATTGTCCCCACCACATGTGGATACCTATGTATATCAAAACTACCAAACTGTTTTTTATAATTGATTGGACTATCACCTACATTGAAACTAATTTTGTACCTGATTTAAATTAAAAAGATAAACCTTTTAGTTTCTGAGAAATTTGTGGACAATGCAAACCTACAATAATATGATGATAATAATATTTAAATCCAATAATATCTATCACTATAATATACCCAGCAAATATGAAATGGTGTGCATGATATTGTTCTTTAAAAAAAAACACTTTTTTGCACAGGCTCCCTTCTGGCTGATTTAGTAGGACAAAGGACATTAAAAGTAAGAGAAAGTCTTTAAAATTAGTTGAACCATGACGTTCCCTTTAGACAGACTTTCTAGTTAATCTTAAAAATAAAATATATATGATAATTATACTTTGATAATATTAAAATTATCTGTATAATGAGGCTATCGTTGCACGTGCCATATAGAATAAGAACTCATGGTTACAAGATAAATGATTATGATGTAAGGCTAGAAATCCTTGAGTTAAGTGTATCGGTTAATCCTGCTTTAATTTTAACAAATGCCTTGGAAAGATTAAATGGGTTAAAGAGTAAATCGTCACTGTTAATCCCTTCCATTTTGTATGTTATAATGGTGTAATTCTTTTTTTTTTAATAAACTGTATATAAACATCTGTTAAAATTATGAAATCTGAAAGGAACCTAAAATTTATTCCTATCCAACATATAAGTACTGGGCATATAATATTTTATTTAAAATAATGAAAAATGTAAACCCTAACCAATAATTTAAACTGTGATGAATGTATGAATAGTTATAATAATATAATAAAATGAGAACTTCCAATAAGTTTTATGGAATCTAAAGATTTTTATGGACAGTAGATAATATGAAGAAGGATGACATTGCTGTTCGTTTTATTTGCCTTCTGTGTCCTAATTGATAATGTGTAGCGATAAAAATAAACATTAAAGAAATACAAGATGTTATAAATTTTTGCGTAGCCGGTTTGTTTATTTCAGTAGTTTATTCGGAAATTTGCATAAAAAACCAATGGAAGCATCTTTTATCATCGATAAGATAAAAACATCATAATAGGATAATTAAATAACCTCATTTATTTAGTTTAACGACATACATTTCGAAGGTTATTTATAGCATATTTATAGCACATTTTATATTAGACGCTATATAGATGCTTATTTATAGCATATTTTATATAACACTAGCACTTACCTACGGCATCACTCGCGAAATTATATGAGAATAGCGTCTCATCTAAGTGTCCAAGGTAACTATGACCGCACGTACAGTAGTTACACTAAGACGATCAACGTGACGTGCTTGTACATCTAATATAATATCCTGTAGTCTTCCTTGATATACGGACTATTTATTCAACACAAAAATAATTATTAAAAACCGACTAGTTGTTCCCGAGTTTAGTGTGTTCAATCAAAGAAACGCACACAGCAGGATAGGCAGAGGGAACCTAGTGTTAAGACCATCCGTTTTCCACTTTCCGCCGAATTCTGGAGGCATTGCGTGTTGAGTAGCGGAACTCAACGCCGCGCTCTGCCTCGACACCAGAACGAAGAAATGGAAACATAAAATTAAATAAATATTTAATTTCCTCGTGTAGGGATCGAACCCACGACCAGCCGCGATTACAGTCACACTTTGTGCACTTGCACCATGACTGGCCTCAAACTAACCTTTTTATAAAATTGATATAGGTTAGCATTATCATAATTTATAGTGCTATTAACAAAACTAGTTTGCTTTTATTATTAAAGTTTTAAAATTACTTGTATAATATTATGGTAATTATCGATTTCGACTTAATTTCCGGTTAATATAATTATTATAATAAGGCTAGTCGTGGTGCAGGGGCGTAAGAGTGCGACTGCAAATGCAACTGGTTGTATGTCCGATTCCCACTCGAGGAAATTATTATTTTTATTTCTGGTGTTGAGGCAAGGCGCGGCGCTTAGTTCCGCCGCTCATCACGCATTGCCTTCGGAATTCGGCGGGAAGTGAGAGATGGATGTCATAATAGGAACGGAATGTCTTATCAATAGGTTCCTAAGTTCCTTCTGCCTACTCTATTGCGGGACTCAGCGTGAAGCTCGTAGTAGTACATTAGCTGACCCACTGCGCCACGCCAGCTTCTCTTGCAATCTTGCTGCATTGCTTATATATGTATATGAACTTATCCGTCTATATTGATAGTTTTTAAGGCATGTAGGTCCAAAGAATTATCCTTATAATTATAATAAAGCACTATCTCTCCTAACGTCCCCAACTTAGTGTAATCAAAACTGAGGCAACTATCTCACTGCAACAATTACCTGGGTTTTTTCCTGTATTTTAACTTATTTACGTAGAGTAAAATATTAAATATTAAAGGATACCTACAGTTTGCATTAAACAATAATTTAAAAATTATTTAAAACAATGAACTTTTGTTTTAGAACAATGAACTTATATAACTGTGGATTGTGTTCGTTTCACTAATTAAAAAAATATCATCGTATTTTTATTGGCGAAACCACAACATGAAATAGAAACAATACATCTTCGAAAATATTTTTTTTGCATTTTGTTTACGTTGTATCGCGCCGCAAAGTGTTTATCTATAGCAGGGGTTCCCAACCTTTTCTTGATCAAGGACCACTTTCATGTCATTCTTGGTAGCACGGACCACTATGCCTGTAGGTATAATAAAAATTAACTGTGATTTTTAAACAGAAACTTCGCCTCACCATCCCCGGTAATAAAATTAAAATCGTTCGCGGACCATATTTAGGCGGACCACTGGTTGGGAACCACTGATCTATAGTAACAAGTAGATAACTAATTGATATTTGTCGACTTCTGGTCATAAACCGTAAATAGCGGCATTATTGTCAAAATTTCTTTGAATTAATTTTTGTCAAATGAGTTTTGTTTAGTATAATCCTATTATATATATTTATTTCCATTATTATGCAAATTCTCAGTACCGTGAGAAAAAAAATTGCGGCAACCGTTGTCAAAGCAAACGAGCAGAGGACGAAGAGGTTGAGAGTTTATTGAAAAATAATTATCCATATTTTCTTAATTAATAAAAAAATACTCGCAGTAGTTATTACCCTTATTAAGGAAACATGAGATAATTAATACCTTATAGTAGACCGATATTTGTACGAGTATAGATAATATAGTCGTTGTCACATGATAATTTAAATGAGTATTAGTTTTCAGAAAATAGATTTAGCAAAGGCTCAATATCATGACTTCATTATTTCATTTGGAAAAACAAGGATGATTTTATCTTGACATAGTTTACTGTATGTTCTGTATTAATAATTGAAATCGTCATTTAACAGGTAAACCGTTAGAATAAACGTTGATTTTAAGATTGACCTTCTATTACATAATATTTTTCTTTAAAACCGCGCATTTTTTCGTCTATTCTCATAATCAACCTCTGCTTGCGACAATTATTTTCAAGGCAACCATGTGTTATAGTGTTGAGACAAAAAATAAGCTTTAATTTGATATATAATTCACTAGCGGCCCACTCGCGGCTTCGCTCGCATACCACCTTTAATATTTTTATTATGCTGCACTTGCCAACAGATTAATATATTTAATCATGAACACTACGTAGCTGTATGACAGGACGTCATCGGTGGCAAGGGCGCATGCATTACGGCCGCAATCCTAGGCTTGAGTTTCGAGACCCCGCAGTACTCAAGCCTAGGCTTGCGGCCGTAACAGAGCGTTGAATTATTTGAATTTTACATTTTCTCGAAAAGTACACGTCCACACTATATGCTATAAAAGCTGAAGATTATCTTCATTAAATTTACCTGATGATGAAATAACTGTCCCTCAAAAGTTTCAATATACATGTAAAATAAAAATCGATGAAACCTTACAATTTTCAATAGGGGCTAAAATGTTGCAGAGGAAAATCTTTAAATCAGCATCGTTTTTTATAATATTTGAAATTTTATTTACTTGAAGACCTGACCTGATGATTTTTTAGAATTCACCCCCTAAACTGAAAATAATATATTCAATAATTATTCATATAGCTCAAGCAGGCGAAGCCGCTCGAGTGTGAACTCGAGCGGCTCCTATTTGACATAGTTTTATCTTCTACTAGTAGTAGAAGATAAAACAATGTCAAATAGGTATGTACAATGCAATGTTATATACAAAATAATAATTTAATTCCCTATTATGAAATAATAATTACATTCATGATTACTAAAACAATTATTGTAAGACGCTACATTTTTACAATGTCATAATTTTTTCCAATAACAAACACATAATTGATTGGATGGAGTAAATATACAATTGTTATATTTGATCACAAAAGTTAGCCAGATTAGTAAATAAATAATTATATAGTTCTAGCGGGCGAAGCCGCGAGCGGCTGGCTAGTACCTATAGAATATTTTCAATTCTCTGGTGTATAGAAACCACGGTATTTGTACACTGTACAATATTGTAAGTCGGTCCTGTCCTTGAAATATATAGCTGCTATTATTGAAACAAATTAAAAATAAATAAAAAATTAAAAATTGGTTATAATTTTAAAATCAATTGTTTTTTACGCAGTTATTTGTTGAACGAAAGTAGACTGTTTGCTCAATTATCATGAATTTTTGAAAAATGAAAATATAAATAAATATTTCATTTCTTCGAGTGGGGATCGAACCCACAACCAGTCGGTTTTACAAGCACACCTCGTGCCGCGATTCACGATTGGTTATAACTATTTACCTATATTATTATTTTAGCTTCACGCTGTATCCCGAATATAGAAGGGTAGACGTTCCCTCTGTTCTAGGTTTTTGTTAAGATCCTCCGTTCGCCACTTGCCGCCGAATTATTGACACATTGCGTGTTGAGTGGCGAAACTTAACACCGCGCTTTGTTATTTTACCAGAAAGACGAAATGAAATAGTAAATATTTCAATCCTCCGATTGAAAATCATCCACAACCGTCGCGTCACACTGCTTGCGTCACGACTGCCTCTATATATTAAATATTTTTGCGAATATTGGCTTAGAAACACGTTCAAGGTTTGAACGTTAAGCTTGCGGTTTTAGAGCACGTATTTAAAAATAGTTATTTTGTTTTAAATATTAATGTGTTCTCTTATGTTTTGCTAATTAAATATTTATATGTTACTGGCATTCTGTATAATTAAGGTATGCTATACAATTCGATTTGTTAAATAAATGACCTTAGTATATATTCCTATAAACCAAAACGAGAGCCGCGCTTTGCCTCGACACCAGAGCAAAGAAAATATAAATTTAAGTAAATATTTCATCTCCTCGAGTGGGGATCGAACCCAGAACCAGTCGGTTTTACAGTCACAGTCAATTAATCAATTACTGATGATTTTTTTCCAGCAGTAATTTTATTTATTTAAAATAATCTCTGAATCATCAATCAATCATTTCATCAATGGTAAAATGATAAAAAATGTACTTGAATCATAAATCAGTAAATAATTGTTATTCTCATTATGAGAATTGACCTTAATTTTTTTTTAGGTATTTACCGAGGTGCTTGGACTTTTCACCAGTCAACTATAGCCAAACAGTATTTGTAGAGAAATGTTGATAATTTGATATTGTAAAGGTATTGCATTTGATTCAAGTACATTTTAATGTTGTTTCGTATCTGAAAAACATTAGCCAATTCACGGCCTGTGCTAGGATAGCTTTACAATACTAGCTTTACAATACTAAAATATGTATAGGTACTCTTTAGACATTGTCTGATTACAATAGACTGGCGAAAAATGCAAACACTTATTTAAATATCTAAAAAAAGTCTATTTAAATGTAGTCAATTCTCCTAATAAGAATAACAATTCTTTATTGTTTCATGATTTAAAATGATGTCATTGCTACACCTGTGGAACTTCTAAATTCTTAAGGCATTGAGTGTTGAGTGGCGTAACTCAACGCGGCGCTTTGTCTTGTTACCAGATACAAAAAATGAAAATATTAACTATTTCATTCCCTCGAGCGTGCATCGAACCTGCTATCACCGCGTTTAAGCTTGTGCCCCTGCGCCACGACGGCCTGAATCATTTATAAGATATAATAACTTATCCATTTTTTGTAATCCTACGCATTGTGTAATCCATAGTCCATAACAATTACGTAAATATTTTAACTTAATTATGTACATAAACAAATACGTACGTGAAATAAAAAATAATATAAAAACATATTATCTTTATTAAATTTTTAAACATAAATATTTAAACAAAAAAATTAACAAAAATATAATTCAGTTTCTTTTTATTATTTTAGCAGGTTTTTTAGCTTCACGCTTTATCCCTAGCAGGATAGCCAGAGAGAACGGAGCGCCAAACGCTATGGTCTATTCTCAGTCAAGTCTATAGTTAAGGTCTGTGGTACCTGAATCCATATAGAAAAAGGCATTTTATTTTCAGCTTTAGCATGTCCATGATGATCCATGATCCTTCAAATTACCCTGATAATAAAAAGGATCCCAATTTTAAGACACTGCGGAACTCAATACCCCGCTTTGCCTCGACACCAGAGTGAAGAAATTAAAATATTTAATATTTAATTTTGTCGAGTGGGAATCCATGCCCTTTTAAGATGCCTTCTTAAAAGCGCAGCTTTGAGTTCCGCCACTTAACACGCAATGCTTCGTGAATTCGGCGGAAAGTGGGGAACGGAATGTCTTAAAATTAGTTTCCTCTACCTAACCTGCTATGCTATCTGAAGCTATAAAAAAAAATATTATAATTTTTAATAAATTGCGGAAAAGTGCAACTTAAAGTATTCGTTTGAAAACAAGTTTTTAGTAATGATAATATTACACTTAAATACTTCTCATTTAAATTTAAATGTCTATTTAGTACTTAATTATACTGTAAATGGCAACATAATATATCGATAACGCAGAAAGAAGAGGCTAAAATATATCTAAAATAAACAATATATTTCAGCTGATTTCTAAATATATATTTAAATCTTTAGAAATCAGCTGAAATATATTCAAAGAACTTCAAAGGACAACGTTATATTTGGAGTCGGTGCCAGTGTAGGCAAAAATAGTATTAACAGAAAACTTCTAAGTATCAGAACATCAAATAAAAGAAAAATAAATAAATTAGGGCATTTTTTTAATAATAGTTTTACATAAAAATCATACCTTAAACTAGATTGGCGCCGACGACCCTAAAAATAAAGGATTTTAAAAACTAAATAGATACTCTATAAATAAAAAAATATTTATAAAAACAAAAACCCCGACTGCATAAAACTAAAAAGAATAAAAACAAGTCCTATAGTTAATTAGGATTAACAGTCGTCGTCGTCTGTTACTTTTTACTACTTTATTTGCATATTTTATCGCGTAACCCAGTTTAATATATTTTTTTTAACCAAAATAATTTATATTTTGAGTATGCAAAAGTCAACATAAGTATATTGTCGTTAATTTATGAAAATTTTATAATAAAAAAATATTGTATATACATACTATTTATTTCTTTAATATAATATTGTTTATGTCATAATTTTAATAATATTCTAATTGAAATCTTTTTGTGTTTTGATTTCATTTTGTACAGTATAATATAGAACAGTTATAAAATAATTATTAATTAAAAAAAAACTTACCTGTTACTACTAGTGCATATTGACGGATCAAAGGAGACAGATGTATTTTCATTTTGAACAACTTAATATATCACTCTGTTTAAAAATCACTTTAAACTTATTTTAAAATTCAAATTAAATCAATTACTAACACATTTATTATTTTTACTCACTTAAAACACAAATTTTATTTAAGAAATAGAAATCTTTTTTTTTTTGATTTGACAGCTATGTTTTTTTTTAAATTAATATTAACCATTAACTTAATATTATTATGTCTTGTTACGACTTGCGTTGCGTGCGAACATGGTGCATCACGTAATGTATATGGCGAAGCTCGGCTTAAAACACTTTCACTTTAACCAAACGTAATAAACGTATAAGTACATGTTTATTTTATTGACTTAAAAAGTTAAAATAGATATTTTTGTTGTATTTGAATTTTATTTTTTATATAGAATAAAAAATTTGAAATTTACTGAGTTTTTAATTTATATACGTACTTTATGTAAAATTATTTTTATTGATCAAATAATCACGTCCAACTGTATAGACCGAGTGAACGATAATAAAGAATCTATCTGTCCGTCTGTAAAGATTGTGAGATTATTTTAAAATTACTTCGCTGAAATGAGATGGAAGATATATTGGCTCATTTGTAAGTGCAATTATGATACAATTATGTGCGTAGACAATATCTCTTTAGAAATATTGCTGATTGTTATATTATATTATAAAATCAAATCAGCTTCACGCTGTATCCCGCACACAGCAGGGTAGGCAGAGGGAACCTAGTGTTAAGACACTCCGTTCCCCAGTTTCTGCCGAATTCTGGAGGCATTGCGTGTTGAGTGGCAGAACTTAACGCCGCGCTTAACCTCGACACCAGAGCGAAGAAATGGAAATATTGGGGATCGAATCCACAACCAGTCGGTTTTGCAGTCACACCTCGTGCCGCTGCGCCATGACCAGCCTCAAGTAAGTTATAGGTATATGTATACGATATTCTTAACTTTAAATGAAATAAGATATAAGAAGAAAAGAAATATATTTTATAGTAAACGCAGATATAAGATTTATTCCTACAAAGTCTTGAAAATCAAGATTTAAGATCTTCCTTTTAAATGACATTTTCTAAACTAACCGGATAGATCTATGAAGTAGGAAGCTCAAGTTTAAATTACATCGTGTCACCTTTGAAGGTGAGAGACCTTGTTTTGTACAGATGGTACGACTTGCGATGTGTTAGTGTGTGCTAGTCGCTGGTAATATAATATAATTTTCTTAGCTTTACTCTGTATTCCGCACGCAGCAACTTGGTAGAGGGAACCTAAGAACCTAGAGTTAAGACACTCCGTTCCCATTGAGTAATTTCCGTTCCCCTCTGACCGCCAAATGATCGAGGTATTTCGTTTTGTGTGGTGGAACTTAACATCGCGTTTTCCCATGTTACCAGGGCGAGAAATTGAAAATAATACATATTTAATTCCCCCAAGATGGAATTGAACCTACAAACGTCTCGTTTAAAGTCGCACTCTTATGTAGCTACTCTGGTGTTACACTAGACTTTGGGCGACGGTGATGACTTACCATCAAGTGACCCGTACGCTCGTTTGCCTTGTCTTTTTCCATAAAAAAAATCAACAAGAAATAATGTTCCAGATTTTATCGTGAGCATGATATAAATAAAACAATCAATTCGTCTTTGTCTTTTAATTATCGCACCATAAAAGTTTACGCGTGCGTGACCATCATGTTCCTTGAAAGTGGAGTAAAACGTGTAGTGAACATAAAATAAATAAATCAAATAAATCAGCTTTACGCTGTATCCCGCACACAGCAGGGTAGGCAGAGGGAACCTAGTGTTAAGACACTCCGTTTCCCACTTTCTGCCGAATTCTGGAGGCATTGCGTGTTGAGTGGCAGAACTCAACGCCGCGCTTAGCCTCGACACGAGAGCGAAGAAATAGAAATATAAATTCAAGTAAATATTTCATCTCCTCGAGTGGGGATCGAACGCACAACCAGTCGGTTTTACAGTCACACTTCGTGCCGCTGCGCCACGACTGGCCTCGCTGCACGAACGCGGCAGTATATACATATAATAGGTACCTACATATAAACCTACATTACCTTTGAACAACTCGTACGCGGTATTCGACCTTAAATTAAAGTGCGATTATCAAACAACTTATGAATATACAAAAGTAATTTCAATTACTTTTATACTAATATAAACACAAATGAAAAAAATAATGTGAACGATAGGGAAATTATCACATACTAATTCAATAATAAGTAATTAAAAAAACATCGTGGTGGCGCAACAGAACGTACCTACCTCTGGGTGAATTAGTTGAAATGACACTTGTGGAATTTATATGTAATTATTAATTTATAAAATTATGTAAGCGCGGTAGCACGTCCAGCCAAGTTCAGTAAAACAGAACTGGCGAGCAGCACCATGTGTAATTCATTTTAAGCCACTTTTTACCTCTCCGTAACTCAAAAATAGAGACCCCCATATGAATTTACATATAAACATCAAATGTCATAAACACAGCTTTAAACGGTTATTTAGTTATTATTTACGTCCAAAAATGGTCAATTTTATCACGTATGGACTGACCTATAGACCATAATTCTAAACCAGTTCCAGATGACTTAGAATCATGAAATTTGGCATCCAATTAAGTAATTGGGTGTATCTAAAGGATAAAATCCGAAACTTTAATTTTTTTTCACATTTACTTGTAATCCATACCTATATTATAAATTCGAAAGTAACTCTGTCTGTTTGTACGTCTGTCTGTGATGCAATCAGTGCCAAACCGCTAATCCGATGATGTGATAAAATTTTATATAGAGATACTTGAGGGTCTCAGGATGGCCATAGGTTACTTTTTTTTCTCATATTTTTAATATTCTCGATATATAAAATACATTTCAGTTTGGCATGCAATTTATTCTACCATGTTATTTCAACCGTCGCTAAGCAACCTTTGCTAAGCAACAAGGAATTTTGTTGTTTAAAGAAAATGTCGCTTTAATTGAGCTTCCTGAATGCTTATATGTCGTGCGCCGACTCAACTTTATGAGACATATAAAAACAATATTTTATAATAAAATATTGTCCTTTAAAAAATCTATTAAAAATTCTGCGATGGTATATGTTTATATATGAAGATTGGACTACATTAACCATTTTTATATATTTGTATTAATATCATTGTATTAATATAGAAAAATATTTAGTTATTTTATAGGGTATTTACATACATGTAGATAATAGCGCGTACATACGCGCGCACGTATAAAAACTTTTTCCCGAGTAAATCTTTATCCTGTGGAAATTCCAGGATATAAAGTACCCTATGTGTTGCTCCATAACCCTCTCTATCGGTCACTGACAGTCCCATAAAAATGGATTCAGCTGTTCAGGATATTAGCTCGGGTAAATAGAAAGACAGAAGGACAGTTTTGTATTTGTGTACCATGTAAATAACCACATACACTTGCAACAACACAGGTATTTTGTAATCACAAATAGACACTTTATTTTTATTTATTAGGCACGGTCAATTCAACAGAACCTTTGCAATTATTCTTTATCTCAAAATACCTTATTCTGACTTTATAAGAGATACGGTGTCGCGGACTTTTATTAGAACGAATAAAATTGAATATTTTTGTAGTACGATGTACTTGCATATATTTTACTATTACTGCAGCGCCCGCGGTTCGATGGCGTTCATAATAATAATGAACGCCATCGGTTATTTGGTTACGTAAAGGTAACTAAAGAAATACAGCGTAATGTTCTATAGCCACAACCATAGCACATTATATGTGTATCTCTTCAGGATAACCCACAGTAACCATTTTTGTGTTTAAAAATAAAGAAGGGATAATTGCGAAACTATTTTCAGCAGTACAGTATTATTCCTTATCGGATTAACAGCTTATCGAAGAACTTATCGAAGTTTTAAAATACAATAGTAGACGGTCATGCGTAAAAGTTGTAAGTTAAACTGTAAAGGTTTAAAATTACGCAAATATATATAATATTATATCTTCAGAGAGGCCAGTCATGGCGGTCTATATAATATATATATATATATATATATATATATATATATATATATATATATATATATATATATATATATATATATATATATATATATATATATATATATATATATATATATATAT
>JAATLQ010019171.1:46462-67436 GCA_013421005.1 Heliconius erato x Heliconius himera
TATCTTTTTATTATAGGTACCATTTTTGTGTTTAAAAATAAAGAAGGGATAATTGCGAAACTATTTTCAGCAGTACAGTATTATTCCTTATCGGATTAACAGCTTATCGAAGAACTTATCGAAGTTTTAAAATACAATAGTAGACGGTCATGCGTAAAAGTTGTAAGTTAAACTGTAAAGGTTTAAAATTACGCAAATATATATAATATTATATCTTCAGAGAGGCCAGTCATGGCGGTATATATATATATATATATATATATATATATATATATATATATATATATATATATATATATATATAGACCGCCAAGACTGGCCTCTCTGAAGATATATCTTTTTATTATAGGTAATATAGATTAAATTTTGTGTTACTTTGAATTATAATACTTTTAAATATTTATTTTACGTTGATAATATTGATAACTGGTTTCTTTGGTTACGATTTCTTATAATTTTTGTTTATTTTCTAATATTAAGAATTTTCTTTAGTTATTTTTATTTATTTTGTTTGTTTATTTCAATTAACAGATATTTTATCTAATAATAAGTCTGCACTTCTTGTTAGTTTTCAGCTTATTTTGATTATTTAGGTTTATATTAATTCTTACTAATTCTATTGACACCTGAAAATAATTTCATAAATATATTTAATAAATATTTGTATAGCTCAAGCGGGCGAAACCGCGTCCGGGTCCGCTAGTTTTTCTATAAATAGATTCTATTTGGAGCATTTACTTATAGAGCCTGCAATGTAAGAATAGCAATCGAAATTGATGACAGCCGATATTTAGACTCAATGTCTATTAAATATGATATATTATTGTTCTAATTTAAATGACAGACATTAGTAGATATTTTCTTTGTTTACAAACTAGCTTCACTAGTGTTAAGCCATCTAAAGCGAGATATTATCTTCAAGTACATATATTTTAAGACAACAAATAATACGTATTCAAGGTCTTCACGTTAATATACAAAGAATGGATTATCGTCTTTAACTATTTTTAAAAGCTTTTATTTAACTTGCAAAGTATATGTTAGTTCGGGTGAAATCATTGAGTTCAATTTTGAAGTAGATATCTTCAACCGATTGAGCTGAAATTTTGTATACACGTTTGGTTTGGAAGACAATGCACGATAAGGTGTGTGACTTCATTCTAAATCTAATATGGCGCCATCCAATAATATGGGTATGAAATCAAAGGGATCGTTGAGACCAACTCAAAAAATTGTGTAACGTCATTCTAAATCCAATATGGCGGACCATTAAAAGTAACAGAATAGTTATTTTTGATGCATTTCTACAATATGGATATCAAAAGAAAAAGCTCGTTGATGGCAACTCGAAAAATAATGTGACGTCATTCTAAATCCAATATGGCGGACCATCCAAGACAGTCGAATAGTAATTTTTAGTCTACTTCTACAATATGGATATCAAATGAAAGTGCTCGTTGAGACTTGAAAAATAATGTGACGTTTTTCTAAACTTAATTTGACGGAACATCTAAGATGGCAGAATATTTATTATTTATGCATTTCTGCAATATAGGTATCAAATGAAAGGGTTTGCCGAGAACAATTAGAAAAATAATGTGACAGCACTCTAAATTTAATATATTATATTAAATTTAGAGTGAGAGAATATATGTTATACCTATATAGCTGTGCGTGCTACTGATGTTTTTTTTGCTTTCATATAATGAAAGGGTTCGCTGAGAATAAATATGCAGATTTAAAAAATATACTTTTTTAAGCCTGTAAGATCGACGTGGGCGTCATCAATTCACGTCATTGGTCTGTAACCTGCCTAGGAGAAGGGCAACTCTAAAATAAAACCCAGAACTGTGTTTCGTCGGGCACCAGTAAGCTTCAAGCTCAAATAAGTGGCGCATTCTTCCAAACACCCAAGTCAAGGTGAGGCCGTGCCGAGAACAGAGTGGCAGCAGGGTGTAATATAATATCACAAATCAACCTAGGGCACCTGGGCGAACTCTGCTGTATATTAGCTCTTACCTTTCTAAACGGAACTCTAGGAGGGTCGGATCGGATTTTTCTTCGGTACTCGTGGGACCAAAATGGTAAAAATAGAAATATCAACACATAAGAAGAGCAGGCTGGAGAAAAAGAAATTAAAACGGCAGGAAAAACTTGCTAACGAAGACGATGACACAAAACGCCAAAGACTCGCCACGTTCACCTAATTCAACTTTGCTGAAAGAAAATCACTATACATATATATATATATAGTGATTTTCTTTCAGCAAAGCCTAAAAAAATACCATATATAGGGTCATCTATATATATATATATATATATATATAGATGACCCTATATATGGTTTTCGTAAAAGTAACGCAGACGCTTCCACCATGTATAATAAACGCCAGAGAATCTTTTTGCTTTGTAATCTAAATTTGCTTTGTATCGCGCCGTAAAATATTTACGTACAGTAAAAAGTAGACAACAAATTGATATTTGCCGACTCCTGGTCATAAACCGTAAATAGCGTTTATTAGTCGGCATTATTGTCGAAATTTCTTTAAATTTATGTTAGTAAAATTTTTGCGAAATTGATTTTGTTTCTTATAATTTTATTACATATATTTCTTTACTATGCACATTGTTAAAAACTGCGTAAGAAAGAAAAAATAATACGTATATTTTTAATAAATAAAAAAACCGCTATAATTGTCACACTTCATTATATTAAGGAACCGTGATGTAATTAATACCTTAGAAGACCAATATTTGTAAACATTTATTTAATTAAATATTCATTCTAAAATGATAATTTAAATGAATATTAGTATTTAGACAAAGCAAGCAAGGACTCAATATCTTAACTTCATCATTTCACTTGAAAAACAAAGATAATTTCATCTTTACATATTTTTTTAATAAAATCATCATTTAACAGATGAATAGTTAGACATTGATTTTAAATTTTACTTTCTATTACATGATATTTGTCTTTAAAATATAAGGCACACCGTGCATTTCTTCATCTATTCTCATAATCTACCGGAACCGGAATAAAATATTTAAAATGATGACAACATCTGCTTGCGGCAGTTATTTTTCAGGCAACCATGTGTTATAGTGTTTTGAATAAAATAAGCTTTAATTTGATATTAATTTACAAGAAAACATGTGAATGCAAATTATCAACACTAAGTGATCTGTTTAAATTGTACTGCGTTGTACCAAATGAACTTTATATAATTGTACACATTGAATATGTGCAATTTTATAAAATTTGAAAATATAATTATAGAAATCAAATTCATAATTATTTTATTTAATTAATACAGTAACTCCTTCAGTCGTGACCATTAAATAATTTGTTTACCTTTTATCTCATGGCACCTTGTATAGGGTAAAGTCACTTCGACCGCGACGCCATTAAATACCTGCGTATTAAATTATTAAAGTAACATGCAATTTAAACTTGTGACCTTCGCTGTAAATGTAATAGTCCATGCTAGTCATTGCCACGACGACGTATATATTATGTGCACATGTAACATTTCTTGAGTTAAGAAAATCTAAGAGTGCAATGAAATCGGCCAATAAAATCAATATATTTAATATTACTAACACCATATTTACATAGATTTTATGAGAATGAAAAAAATATATGAAACGACTTCTACGGGTCTAATTAATTCAATCTTAGTATCCTGTCAATTTTATTAATATTCCTTACTTATTGTAACATTGACCTGATTCTGTAGCCATAAGGAATAACTTGTATATAAATCATCTTCACCAACATATAAAATAGGTATTATATTTGTACTTAAATAACCAAGTAAAATAATTTTTATGTAGATTTTTATCATATCACGTGAGAAAATGTATAAATACACATTTTTTTCAAATTGACATACTTTGTCAATAGTTACAAGTATTTACATTGTGTTGTAATTGAAGTATAATGGCAATTACAGGTGAATGGCCCGTTAATACTTAAGCCAAGCCCAAGGTTATAACCATTAGATAGGCTAATAGATAACTTAAAATTTTTATTACACTCAAATGCGTAAGTTACTAAGAAATTATATTATTTATTTATATTGATTCATTTTTTTAATTGTGTACTTTAGTAACGTGAAAAATAAATATTATTTAATTATTTATAAAAAATAATATTATTTTATTAAACCAAATTTTGGGCAATTCATTTTCATGTATTAGCAATTTTTCAACGATAATTTTATAACTGTCAAGTGTCATATTCTGTCAGATTGACATTGACATTAGAAAATATAACAACAAATTTATCTGTCCAATGTCCATAAAATAAACAATCAATCAAATTTATGTGCAGTGTTATTTACCTATATTCATTTTAGTAATATTTAATTATTAATATATATTTTTTTAATTCTTTAATACCCTCAAACTTCCCTTTATAAACTTGTCCTAAAAAAAATTTTTTTTTAAGTTACCCCAACTTAATTAATCAATAAAAACAAATATCTATTAAAAACAATAGTCATAGATCAATCTATCATAATAATATAGTAACATTTTTAATTAGTAATAAACAAATAACCATTTAAACATGGATGACGACGATTATTGGAATACAAGCGAGACTAAAGCAAAAGCGTTTAGTTTTGATGATGATGTGGTAATATATTTGCCTTATATGTAACAAAGAGTACAAAAGAATCTGATTTATTTGAAGTTTTTAAACAACCTTATAAATTAATTTGTTTTCGTTATCAATACAAATTTGTAATTAAAATATTTAATAGTTTATATAAATTTAGAGGTCCTTGTGGCACAGTGGAATAACTGACTGTCATATTCTTGCTCTGCTAAATTAAAGTGTAGTGACACCACTCAATATACAATGTCTTGGATTCCCATAAAAGGCATAGAAACAAGTGACTCTAGTTTCTTTTCACCTACCAACTTAATAAACACTATAGCGGCGAAATTTATTATATATTATTAATATTAATTTTAATAATAATTTATATATTTTATCGTATTCTTATGATTTCAGTTATCCCCACAAGAAATCTTAGCAATTGGTCAAAAAACATATTCAGGTGAAACAGATGACAGTGTGTTTAATTCAAACTTCAATAATGCCAAATCTACACTTTTGCCATTATCAAGCTTAGTATCACCAAAAGTATTGGACTTAAGTAAGTATGAGGCTGTCATGGTGCAGGGCCACCAAATATCAAAATTTCTATACCAAAATACCACAAAAAAATATTTTACAAAATATAAAAATTGCGGAGTTTGGGTCCTTGCATGTTGAGCACCACCAAAGCAGAAAAATGAGAATAATTCATTCCTATCAACTTGATATGAAATCTACAACTATTGCATTTATATCACAAAAATTAAAATTTAACATATTTTTCCAGTTGTTCTAGCTCAATCAGGCAAAGATGTAAAGGAAAAGCAAGAAGTAGAACCTAGTGTAGCAATAACTTTAAAAAGACTTATTCTGGGCAGAAGTTTTTCCTTACAACTACATAGAAGTTTGAAAAGTAAAACTGAATTGTTGGATGCTGCGATTGCAATAGGAGATGGAAATGCTATACTTAGTGTAAGTTTTTTAGGTTCACTCTGTGTCCTGTATATAGCAGGATAGGTAAAGGGAACCTAGTGTTAGCTTAATATTTGCATTGTATAATTACAAAATCCATTTCTCATTAAGACATTTCCTTTCCCCACTTTCTGCTGAATTTTTGACACATTGTGTGTTATTTTGCGAAACTCAATGCTATGCTTTGCCTCGTTAAATATGATTACTTTGTCAATACTTATATATTTATTTCCTTTAAATAATAGATTGAAAACATTTATGTTTAATCAACTTCACGCTGTATCCTTCCTCAGCAGGGTAGGCATAGGGAACCAAGTGTTAAGACACTCCGTTCCCCACTTTCTGCCGAATTCTGAAGGCATTGTGTGTTGAGTGGCAGAACTCAACGCCGCGCTTGTCCTGGACACCAGAGTAAAGAAATGGAAATATAAATTTAAGTAAATATTTTATCTCCTCAAGTGGGGATCCAACCCACAACCAATCGATTTTACAATCACACTTCATGCCGCTGCGCCACGTCAAATATTGTTTTCTTTTTGCAGGTAGTACTATTTTTAATACAAACCTTAAATAAAAAGTTGGTATATGAACTTTTATCATCGAGAACGCTGGCGTTAAATCATTATATAGGTTTTCTACAAACTGAAGGGAAAATTAACGAACTCAGTGATCTTCTTACGTAAGTATATTATTTAAGTCAAATATTCGTTGGTTTGAGTGTAACCGCGACGGTTGTGGTTCGATCGCACACGGCAGAATCTATTCTGCAGTAAACGCAATTTGCAATTAGTGAATTCAATGTAGGGTCTTGAACGCTAGGTTTTCTCTGTCTATCTATGAGATAGAGTTTGAAACTGAAAAAAATCTTTTGAAGAGAGAGGCCGGTCGTGGCGCAGCGGCACGAGGTGTGACTGCAAAACCGACTGGTTGTGGGTTCGATCCCCACTCGAGGAGATGAAATATTTACTTAAATTTATATTTGCATTTCTTCGCTCTGGTGTCGAGGTTAAGCGCGGCGTTGAGTTCTGCCACTCAACACGCAATGCCTCCAGAATTCGGCAGAAAGTGGGGAACGGAGTGTCTTAACACTAGGTTCCCTCTGCCTACCCTGCTGTGTGCGGGATACAGCGTGAAGCTAATTTAATTTAATTTAAAAGATCTTATATTTTGCTTTTATTTTTTCCAGAATGCTGGGTCGGAGTCCTGAAGCAGCTGTAAGTATATTTCACAATTTTAATTGTTCTACAGAAAGTAAATGTGCTTATTTATTTAAAAATCAAAAAATTTAATCAGTTTCATCCTGTATCCTGCACACAGCAGGGTAGGCAGGGGTACTCCGTTCCTCACTTTCCGCCCAACTGGACGCATTGCTATATACGTTAGCATTTAAGTGAAGCTTCGCCTGCATGGCCTAACGGAAATAACTAAGCATTTTGTGTTACATAATATGAAACATTCTAAGTGCGGAGGTAACTCGGACCGCAGATACAGTGGGATACATTGAAACGATAAACGTGATGTAATAAAACACATCTATAACATAATTTTTAAATTTGAACTTTTAGTTCCTGCGATTGACGCATTCAGCCAAACAAACTCTTCATCTTTATAATATTAGCATAGACATATAACTTTTATTTTTGTTACACCTTTACACACACACAGGGTAGATAGAGTTAAATTAGTGTTACGATATTAAGTTCTCCACGCATCGCCTAATTTCCAAGATGTTGCCTGTTGAGAGGCGGAACTCAACGTCGCGCTTTATCTTCTTAATAGAAATAAATATTTCTTTCCCTGTCGAAGTATCGAACCCTCACCTTTAAAATTTATAGTTTCTTTTTTCAGGTATACCAATTTCAATATATAATCAAAACTCAAGGCAACAGTGTAGATGGATTATTGAGAAAACTTAATAACTTGATGTCAAACCATTTCAATGTACCCGGCATTGATTCTTATCAAACTAAAATGCTTTCTGATTATATAAAATTATTAGGTAAATATGTATTGGTATTATTGTATTAGTATTGTCAACGTCATAATAGTAATTTTTACTCGTACATGGAATTATTTTGTTGAAAGTTATTTTTAATTTTTATTTTGTTTAACTATTATTAAAATATTTTTTTTGTTGTTTGACAAAAAATGTTATCAATCCATTGTTGTCGGCGTAGCGGCGGGGAGTTCCGCCACTCAACACACAATGCCTCCAGAATTGAGCGGAAAGTGGAGAACGGAGTGCCTGAATCCTAGGTTTACTCTACCTACCCTGCTGTGTGAAGACTGATTTAATCCACTGATTAGTTCACTTTTTGCAAGAAAATAATAATAAACCTTTAATAACTCACATATATGTATATTTTTAGGGTCCCGTAGCTTTTGAGGTAAAAAGACAGACACAGACAGACGGATGGACGAACAATAAAGTGATCTGATAAAAATGTAGTTTAAATTTAAACTATGATATTCAGATCTACGGTCCCTTCATTTCCTGTAAAATCGTATTTATAGATTTACTTAAAATCAAATATCTCTTATATTGCTGTTTATATCGCAAAAAATGCATATTTCGACACAGGTACTTTCGACAGGTACTTTCAGTTGATTTATGAAATAAAAGGGGGGCAAAATTTGGTATTAAAGCCGCTAGTCCAAGTGAGGTATCAGATGAAAGGGCTCTGGCTAAGCTAAGCTTGAATTTGAGAAAAAGGTCGAGACCTCCAATTTTTGTACGAAACACTCGGTGGGCGAGCCCGACTCGCGCTTGTTCGGTTTTATTGAATAATTTACAATAAAATTAAATTTTGACAAAAAAATATTTATGTAATATTTAGAATGGCAAAAATGTTCAACAAAAATGGATTTACACAACAAATCGACGTTACAATGTCTGTCGCACTGCATCGCCCAACATTGGTCGGAGGGCGGAGGGAACATCATGTCACCGCTCACTCTGTGTCAACGACAACAGGTTAATTAAAAAAATATTTTTTTTTACCTTACAAAATTAAAGTATATGTCAACAGATTAATAGATATCTACATTAAATAATCTACCTATTCTATCACCCGTATATCTTGAGGCAAGTCGTGGCGCAGGGAATCAAGCGTTTAGGTTCGGGTTCGATTCGCACTCGAGGAAATGAAATATTTAATAATTTCATTTCTTCACTCGATCTGGTAGCGAGGCGGATTTGAGTTACGCCATTCTACACGCAACGTCCCCAGAATTCGGCGAAAGTGGTTAACAGGAACAAAGGGTCACCAGATTGCCTCTGCTTGCAAAAATAAACGTATATATATCTAAAAAACATCATGTTAACGACAACACCTAAATATTTTTTTATAAAATACAAAATACAGAACGGAGTCTCCTTCATTTGTAATTTCAATATGAAAAGGTCAATTTAACTATAAAAACGAACAATGTAAAACGAACTAAAATATTTTGATAACTTCACACATTTTTTTTTTCAGATTCCGCCGTTACAATACGACTGGGTCGTACTGAACGTCCACGCGAATTCTAATAAATGGGACATTGTGGAATCACTTTTTACCAAAAAAGTAAGAATTTTTCATGTCTTAATAATATATATTTTTAATTACAACAAATAATCTATAAATTTCATATTGTGTAGTTGATAATTTCATTTTAACACGCTATATAAGTTTGTTGGTTTGTCTTTACTATTTCTTCAAAACTGTTGTGGATTTAACTTCTGTTTAGAAATTGAGACAAAACTGTCCCCAATATAATAATCTTCTTTGACTATTAAATAAATGACTGCGTCAGACTTTAAATGCGACGTTTGTGGGTTCGATTTCCACTTGCTCTATTAACAAGACAAAGAGCAGCGTTGAGCTCTTCGAAATGGAAGGAACACGAAATGTCCTAACTTTAGGTGGGTACTGTCTGCTTATCTTGTTATATACATGTAACAGTGTGAAGGCAAAAAAAATACTTATACTCGTATATTCCCACAAAAATAAAGAGTGCAAGGATATTTTGAAGAAATTCGACAGGTTTAAATTCGTCTCTTTTCAACCTTTTGTTTCAACTTTAGATATGTTATAAGAAATTATAGTATTATTTATTATATATACCCTTATCTAGGATTGGTTCGGTCGTACAACAGTGTCATCGCACATTCCTATAGAGACTCTACTTTCTACTTTGAACAGTCTGTCCGCAAACAAAAGTCTAATGGCGACTTGTTTGAACAAACTTCAGAATACTGAACAGAGGTTGGGCTTGGCTCAGAAATATAAGGTAAATTCGTTACAATTCAATATATTAGACATTTATAATTTAAATAATATGGCTCCGTATCCAAAGAGTAAAGTGGACCCTATTACTAAGCCTCCGCTGTCTGTCTGTCTGTACATCTGTCACCAGGCTGTATCTCATGAACCGTGGGAGAAAGTTGAAATTTTCACAGATGATGTATCCGTGTTACCGCTATAACTACAAATAATAAAAACAAAATAAAATAAATAAGGGGGCTCCCATACAGGAAACCTTATTGTTCTGCTTATTTTTATAGATAATGGTACGAAACCATTAATGCGCGAGTGCCACTTGCACTTGGCCGGTTTTGATATAAAACAAAATTAATAAATGTGGTAGTTTTTACTAAAATATTTTTTAAATCTTATTTCCAGGTGCATTCAGTAGTAATAGAAACGTTAGCGAAACAAAAAGATCGTGCGTCACTAACAAATTATAAAATGACTTTGAACCCGCAGTCCGAGGAATATATATTGGCAGAAAATACTCTTAGAGATACTGTAAGTATATTTTTTTAGATTCTCGCTGTATCCCGCACATAGCAGCGTAGTCCGATGGAACCTGCAAGTGTTAAGACACTCCGTTCCCATTAAGACACTTTCGTTCCCCAGTTCCCGCCTCAAATGTATCCAATTCTATATACATTGTGTATTGGATGCTAGAAGTTGCGGAATAATATTCATTATTTAGTTACTAGACTTTTACATTAAATATAGAAGTAAAATAAAATGATAATAGAATATTTTATTTCGTAAAAAATTTGAAAAATCTTTAATGTGTTGGAACTTTTTTAAAGAAAGATTTTGATCTACAATAAAATATATAAATTATCAAAAATTATATCGCATTAGGAAAGCGTCTGACTGCAATCACGACGGTTGTGGGTTGGATCCCTAAATGGAGCATGAATTATTTGCATTTGTATTTCTTCGTTCTGGTAATAAGAAAAACGCTGTGTTAAGTTACGCCACTCAATACGCAAAGTCTCGAACGTTATGTGGAATGTGGGGAGTAAAAGTAACACTAGATTCTTTTAACGCTATGTCTCCATTGCGGGACAAAATGTGAGGCTAATCTGTACATATAATAAAATTGTAACTGATCGTTGTCTGTACATGGAAGAAATATGAGAAAATATATTGTTGGGAGTAATAGAATCTAATATAATGACTTTTTAAATATTTCTCTGTTTGTGCGTTTGTGCACACTAATTTTAAAAATGGCTTAACCGATTAAAATGTAGTTTTTAAATTTAATATTACTATTGTTATTACAAATTTCGCTCAATATTAGTAATTATTGTATTTAAATTGGTTCATAAATATAAACAGGATATCACACAAAGTATTTTGTTTGACGGAAATTACTACAAAATAATTATTTTATTGTCTTCGTTGAAACTTTAAAGTCTGTTTATTTATACATTAAAATATAAAAATTAACAGACAGTGATCAACTATAGTTTTATTATATGTAAAGAAAATTTATAATTGTTGGGTGGTGATACTAAAACCATTTTTTTTTGTTTTCAGTCAATTAAATGGAAGAATTAATTTATCACAAACAATAAATAAGAAATATTTGCAAATTCAAAATATAAAATATGGTAAACTTGTATTACATTAATTTACAGGACTCACAATATATTTATATTTATAATTTACTTACTTAGCTTTAGCATCATTGATACTGTATTTTCCAAGGTCAAGAAAAGAGAGCGGTAAGAGATGTAAGAGGAGAACTCTCCTCCTACATCTCTTACCGCTCTCTATTCCATCATAAATCTTTTTTGCCATTCTTACATCACTCATTTTTTCGACGTGCCGAAACTACTATATTTATAAATATTATATTTTTTATTTTATAAGCTTTGTAATGTTTGATATTAAACAAAACTTATATTTATCCTTTTCTTTTATTTTTCTCCCAATGTTAGTTCAAGAACCTAGTGTCAGGACACTTCGTCCTGCTCTTTTTGCGTTAGGTAAGTGGCGAAACTCAACGCTGTTCAATCATTGTTCGTCCTTAGGGATAATTCACTCCCCTAAGTCAAATCTGCCCGAAGGAACCAAACCCATACGCTTATAGTCAGGTCTCCTAAGACACTTGGGTTGCCTCCTGGTGAAAAATGCTAACGCTTAGGTAAATATCTGAAAAAAAATCGATATAAAGACAGTAAGTTCTCGTAAATCTCAAATATGGTAGTTTTAATGCTTCGATTGCGATGATCGCGAATTTGATGCTTTACGCATCAAATTTCGCAATTTTTACAATTGAAATTCATCCTTTGCGTACGTAATTCTTCAAATAAAAGATTGTTATTTAGTTTATACTTTTAATATATTATAACATATAGGAAATGTCAGCGCTCCTTTTACGGGAACAGCATATAGGGTAAAATATTTTAAATCTATACCTAAAGAAATTAATCAAGATAATTCAACAGTTTTGACGTATTTTTTTTTTCATTTTACAATGTATAACTTACATATGCAGGGGCCAGTCGTGGCGCAGTGGCTCAAGTGTGCGACTGTAAACGCGACATGTTATAAGTTTGATTCCCACTCGAGGAAATGATTATGATATTCAATAATTTAATTACCTCACTGGTAGCGAGGTATAACGCGCCGTTGAATTCAGCCACTCAACATGCAATGCCTCCAAAATTCGGCAGAAAGGAGAACTGAAGTTTCCTAATGGAAACAGAGTGCCGTAACATGAGGTTCCCAGACTACCTCTCCCTACCCTGCATGTGCGGGATACAGCGTGACGCTAAAATATATACATGACATATAAAAGTTTTATAATTGTATTAACAATGTCACAGACAAGTCTCGTATCTTGTGGTTTATGCATCCTTTTATAACTATTAAATGGTAATCAGAACGATAGTGACATTAACATTCATTTGTAAACAATCTCACGATCGTAAAAAGGCTATTAGTTACCTGTCTACATATTATAATGTTATATTTTCCATAATTTAGCATAATTTAATACTAAATAAATAAATTTTTGGACCAGTCATGGCGCAGAGGCACAAGCTCGTGACTAACTAACGCGACAGGTTGTGGGTTCGATTTTCACTCGAGGAAATGAATTATTTCATAATTTCATTTCTGATGTCGAGGCAAAGCACGGCGTTGAATACCGCCACTTAAAGTGGGGACAACCTGCAAGTTAAATCTAATATGAAACAGTTATAATAACTTAAACTACAATATAAAAAAATAAAACAACAAATTTAAACTTCAAAACAACACTATATTTAATCATCGCAATGACAACAGTTGTCGTCGACGTCGACACCACACATTTTCAATATATACACACAAAGTGTAACACAGAGGAGACATCTCAAAATCTTCCCACAGCTTCCACAATCACAACAACAACACATTGTTGACACTTTACTGTTCTTAATAATTAAATATTTTGAAGGAAATTCACTTATTTTATACTTAAAATGTCCCTATAATTTAATCCAATTGTTCTAAAATAATTTAAATAAAAACATTGAGTTTTTATTAATAAAATACGTTGATTCAGTGTGATTTTTCTATGAGAATGAATTGTTAGGTGATTTGATATTTGTATTGGACAGGTATCTTATCAATGCAAATAAGATAAAAAATCGGGTCTTGGTCGTCAATGGTTTAATTTAAACGAAACAAAATAGAATGACGAATATGGAATATTATTAGTTTGTGCGTCACCTTCGAGGAATCGAGTATGAAACTAGATGAGTAATGTAAAATGGTTTATTAATTGGCTATTGTTTGAGGGTTATTAAATTATAGATGCAACGTTTGATTATAATCGCGAGGAACGAACCCATTAAACCTATTAAAAACGAAAATAAGCCCGTAATGTGTTTGATTACGGGTACGTTTTCGACTTGGAGTAATGAATTATTTTCAGATCCTCGCCTTGATTACAAGACAATGCGCGGCGTTAAGTTCTGTCACCTAACACGCAATGTCTCAAACAGTTTCTTGGGTAGAAAGTACGGAATATAATATGGAGTACGGAATTTCCCTGTGTGTCTATCCTACTTTATACAGGACGCAGCACGAAGGTAAAAAAAAACGAAATAACATAATCAAAAAAAAATTAAACCGACTTCAAATCGGTACAAAAAACAAAACAATCAGTGAACTCAAAAGGAGAAATGCATGTTCTATTACCTAACTGTTTTCTTAATATCTCCATATCTCTGAAACTTCTGAAGCGATTTTAATGAAACTTGTACTGTTGTCCATTATATCTGTACTTGTGTCCATTATACCTGAAAAAACCGGAAGCACCACTCAAATCCGGTAAGGGTAGGAGGGAGTGTCTTGACACTAGATTATCTTTGCCTAATTGATATAAGTGAAATCAAGATCTATGTGGGTGCCGAGTTCTGTGTTCACTTGGGAAATAATAAAACTCAAGGTTTTTTTTAAACGTTAATATAGTCGTTTGATTTAAATCGTTGAAATTTTATATACGAGTATATCACAAGCTACGAGGGTTTTAACAAATGTACAAAATTTCATGCTTGTACACCAATTGGTTTACGAATTATGAGGGACTCAAATGTAGCTTGACATACTTAGTTCGAGCAAATTACCACATTAAAAATAAACATTACTGAGTAATTCAACATTTTATTACAATTTTTCTTCTAAGCATACGTAGAAAATCTATGAATATATATATGTTTCGTCTTTAAAGCGTAGATAACATATTAGGATCTTTTAAATACATCAAAATTACTCGTCTTCATTCGGACTACAATCTTCAATACACTGATCACACCCGCACAAATGGAACAACCAAATACAACAAGAAACACAACAAACTATCTTTATGCAACGCCAACAACAGTCTGAACAACAACAACACATAGTTTTAAAATATTTCAAGTTTCAGTTACAATAAAATTCGATAATTTAATAATTTTCTTTTTTTTTGCACTATTCATTCTAAACATTTATCTGGTAAACTGACAGGGCAATGTCTAATAATCATTTTATTTTTATTTTAGCTCATTTTATTTTTAAATAAATATTAAAAAATATATATTGATTACTATAATGCAAATTAAAATGGATTTGCTTCTGCCATATTATGCTATAGTGACATTTGTTTCATTTTGTTTTTTTTCTTTACTTACAGAAAGTAAGTACTTAGTTAAAAGTATCTGAAGAAACTATATTAAAAATATTATTTATTTCATATTAATTTTATTTTGTATTAGTAAGTTGAATAACGTAAAGATGAAATTCGACATAGTATGTATCTTAGATATATGCCCACCTACGGTATTACAGAAATTTACACAAAGATATATATTTTTTTCTAAATGAGACGCTTATTCTTCTTGTTGATACCATTTATTTTATGAAACTATTTAAATTTTTTTATCTTTTTAAGGGAATTAACATAAAATTAATAATAATAAGAACCTAGATTAAAGGAATATTATATAAAGAAACAACAATAAATGTATTAAAAAAACTTTTTATTTTTATCATTCCACAGGCTTCTTCCTCCAGTTGACATGAAAACCAGTGTCGCGAAAAAATTGATCCAAATCGTCTTGATCTAGCATCAAAAACTGAAGAAAAAAATTTTTTTTGTAGTTATACGTAGAAAAAAAACTGCCCTGCCCTTATGTCAAAACTACTCAACGGATTTAGATGAAACTTTGCATTAATATAGCTTATGCATCAGAATAATACATACTCGACAATTTATGTTTAAAGATTTTATTTTGTATAATTTGGCTATGATAATAAGTTTAGGCTAATATCATAAAAGTAATTTTACTCTAGGTTCCCTATAGATCTTTCTTGATATATCTTGCATTGAAATATAGGGAGGTAAAAATATTCTATAATATTAAGTATAACTGCTTTATAACTTACTCCTGGTGACTGACGTTGCAATTTCTCAGGTGGTTTCAATGGCGCTCTTACTCCAGGTCTAAAATAAATTTGTTAATATTATATTAAATTGTATACAATTATTTTTCCTAAATACAACATTAGATATACTTTGTTTTCTAATTAATGGTAGTGGTGGTTATGGATTTAAGCCTCAATAGAAGAAATAATAAAATTTTCATTTATCGAATACTCGATACGACAGTATCACAGGGGCACAAAATTGAGACACGACATACGACAAGTTGTGGATTCTATTCCCGCTTGAGGACTTTTTTAATATTTTAATTTCGTCGCTCTAGCAATAAGGCAAAGCGCGGCGTTGAGTTCCGCCAATCAACACGCAATTCCTCCATAATTCTGATCCAACTAGCTGGTGGATGAGCGTCCTCTGGATACTTTTCCCTCTGTTCTCCCTACGATGAGCAAGTTTTTGACGCCGTCTCCGCATAACATTATACATATATCCAAAGAAATTCAGAACACGCAAACACGATAACAAGTTGTACGCTGTAATACTAATACTAACTTATTACTTAGTAACTAACCTTGGCGGTCTCTTTTTATTCTCTTTCCATCTGTGCCTCAAAATAGATTCCTAGAATTTAAAAAAAAACTTAAGGTTAAAAGGTTAAGAGCCATATGTAAAAAGCAGTAAGTATTACTTTTAACGGCGCGTATTGTGAGAGGTCTCTCTCTCTGAAGCCCTGGCCACCGACGACCTGGACCCCATGTTCCGCCGTCGGAAGAGACTTTTTTTATATTTTTAAATCTATTTTTTATATTCATTTATATTTAAAAATGTAAAAATTATTTCTCTTCCATAATAAAAGCTTACGAATGTAGCTACTAAGAATAGAACTGGTGAGTAAGACAAGATTTTTTAATGTGTATTATTTTATAAATACACAACAGTAATAATATTTTAATACCGATCTAATGGATATTAAAATAATTTGTATAAGTTCTAAAAGAAAAAAAAAACGAATGAAACTGAGACTTCACAGTCCTTTCGCCTATTCTAAATGTTAGAGAAAATGCATTGCATATATAAAAAAACCAGACAAGCGCGAGTCGAGTTCGCTTTGGAGGATAAAAACTTAGAGGTGTCGAGCTTTATCTGAAATTCAAGCTTAGCTTAGCCAGAGCTCTTTTATCTGATACCTCACTTGATATAGCGGTTTCATTCATTCAAAAAAAAAATTGAATTCGGCGTAACTCAATTTTAACCATTCTTACGAGCAGAAAGAACGAAGAAAAAATATTTAATATTTTATTTCCTCGACGGAGAATCGAATTCACAACTTGTCGACCCCAGTGGACCTCCGCCACGACTGGCCTCACCTGTCGTGTTGATTTTCTGAAATATTGTAATTTATTTTCATCTTCGTAATCGGAGAGTTTCTTTGGCGCAACCTCTGTTACACTTTCTAAAGTGTCTCTGGAAAATTAATTACTTAATCGCTGCCATTCGCATTCGCTGTAATTACTATTTTTAATATGTGTAAATATTCAAAATAGTAATTACAGATCCACTTCAGCCTGGTATTCATTTAAAATTTAAAGTTATGATTATTTTTGTACTTAAATTTATATGTCTAAATTTACATCTATATTTATATTTCTTAATATGTCTTATAAAACAAAATAATAATAAAAACCTTACAAGGGGCTATTGGTTGTAAATAAAAATTAATAGTTAAATAAGTAATTACGTATATATAAATAATAAAATTACCTGAATTTAGCGTAAAAGGGCTTTTTTTCAGAAAACATTTTGTCATTCTTCATTGATATTCCCATGTTAGGATGCTTAGTTTTGAATAAATCTTGATGTTTTTGATGATCTATATCTATAAGAAATAAATTTATTATTACGTATGTCTGGAATGACCATGGTGGCACAGTAAAAACTTATTATATGGCATTATACATTTATACCTTTATGTGTGAACCTTGGGAACCTAGTGATGAAATACTGCCGTTCGTTTTAGACTCTCCATTCTTTTTTATTTATTGAATCACACAAAATACACACACGGTACCATTCCTTGGTAAAAGGAACGGGCATAATATTTATGAAATGTAAAAAATTATAATAATACTAACCAGGTAACAAAGTTACTCTAAATTCCTCAGTATCGTAGTCATTGTAGAATATTTCTGTGGATTCCATATATTGATGTAAATTGATTTTCTTGTTGGTGATAAGACTAGTTGTTTGTTTCCTTTCATCATCATAGCTATCATCATGTTCAATTTCCCTATCATTTGTTTCGTAGTCATCATCCGGTTTTCCATATATAGATGTTATAGGTCTTCTAACCTTGTGAAAACAGCATATTTACTACATTTATGACTAGTCATATAGAAACTTTAATATACCGAGTGGTGTGTGGGAAACGGAGTGTCGTTCCGGTATGTAGCAACATGCCGTATACAGTAAGATTTTTTTTAAAACAAATAATACTATTATTATATTAAATATTTCCTATAATTCTTAGAATCGCCTTTGTGATAGAAATTTATAAATAAATAGCAAAGACAGTTATGTAGACTTACCGGGGCACAAAGCAAAGGGTGAGCTGTCCTGCTCTTCCTAACCGTCCTCATTGGACAAGGGGCTAACGGGCCAGGGTTGATAGTTTTCTGCCCCAACATATTAGTATGGGAGAAATCGCATACTAATAATAAACGAATGTTACGATGACCATGGCTGACTGCCCCACAGCCGACCGCCTGGAGTGTCCATACTGCTAGCTGAGAGAAGTGACCCCATACTGTGCCTCTGTAGGAAATTTATGTTTGTATTTTTTTATGGATGCTTTTAATTTCTTTTTATATATATATATATATATATATATATATATATATATATATATATATATATATATATATATATATATATATATATATATATATATATATATATATATATATATATATAAAAAGTAGACATTATCTGAAATCCATAGATTTTATTTCTAAAATACAATATTTCGCGTGGAGTGGCGCAATAGAGATGTGCAATTATGGTTCATATTTTTTTTAGTTAAATATAGTGTAGACTGGGCTTTTATATAAGATATTTTATATACAATGCTAAAAATCATTTTAAATTATTAGATGTATTTTTATAGCTTCACACTGTATCCCCATGCACTAGTATCCCATACCTATAGCACAATAGGTGAAGAAAACATAAGGCGTCGGCCCGCACAATTTTAAAGACATTTTGTGGCGGTACTTCTCACCGCGTTTGGTCTTGATACAAGGAGGCAATACAAATAATTAATTCCTCCGAGTGGGAAGTGTACCAACGACCATAGCATTTACAGTCAGACACCGCCGCCCCACCACGACGGACTATTACAAAATATTTATCGAATATCAAATAACTAACTTAGCGGCAGGTTTGAAAGTGGCAGTGAGTTGTTCCGGCCTCACTCTCCTTTTTTCGCCCCACCAGGCGTCTAACACGCGGCGTATGGCGCGTTGAGAGGTCACGTCTGCTGAACCAGTGGGGGCACGCCAGCGCACTTCCCCCACGCTTTGACCGGCATATGGATATCGTACTAACGATACAAGAATGTTGATATTAATTACATCTAAATTTTTGTATCGTTAGTATTTGAAAAAATTAAATTAACTTTATTTTACCTATGTCTAATGAGCAATTTGTTATTGGTTTAGTTAAAAAAAACTTACAGGTGGTCGTAGTGCCGTGGCACAGCGTGTGGCTGTAGACGTTACGCTTGTGGGTTCGATTTCCACTCTGAAACATTAATTATTTTCATTTCCTCATAATTGGTACAAATCAAAGGGCGGTGTTGAGTGCCGCCACTGAACACACAATGTCTTGAAAAATGAACGGTGCGTCGAGAACGGAATGTCTTAACAGGTCCGAGGTTCCCTCCGTCAACCCTTCTATCCGAGAATACGCGTGCAGCAGTTAAAACTAAGTAAGTAATTTTTGGATTTCAATCAAATCCCGTTTTTCATAATGTAAACAGCAAACTAAATGGATAGTGAATCATTTCTATTTTTTTAAATTAGTTCACTAAGAGGAAAAAGGTTAACCTTTAAATTACTTATCATAATCATTGTATATGCAAATAACTGCAGTCTGCATTAACGTAATTATCAAGATTTGATAAGCTATCAAAGATTTTATGAAACACGGTATTTCTTATCTAATATAAGATAAACAGATAATAATCATAAAATTAATAATATAGTAGAAACTATTTTGATACAATTGGAATTTTCTATGGCCGTACGCAAAGCCAAAGTGTCAAGCCTTTCGCAGATAATTGGGTCCACAATAATTCGAATGGCTCTACGTTGTATTTTATGAAAAGGTTCAAGCTTATATTGGGGTACACCAGCCCAGAGGCAGTCACTCGGAATATTAAGGCCCAATATATTGATACTGGGCGCGGCTGTAAGAGGAGTGTTTTGAAAGACTGGCGATACGATAAATGGGATTTTTTTTAGTGGTTAGCGCACAAACTTGTGTCTTCAGGGTGTTAAGAGTTCCTTTCGCCCCATATAAAGACATTGTCGAGGGATGCCTCAACAAAAGACACAAGTTTATTTCGGCACTGTTCAGCATTTTCCCGAGAATAACCCAGAACTGATGAGTTCCGGACGGGTAGCTCTCAAGCTTCTCGTGAATTTTGGCTATATGCTCGGACCTTGCTCTGGCCATTTGCCGCTTAAAGAATCTAGAGACTCGGTTATACTTCCTTTTTAGCGGATATCTAGAATACTTCTAGTGCCCTAGATTAGATCACTACGAGTTGGGCATTTCGGCTTATACCGTTTAAAGCAAATATATAAATAAATTACATTAATCATATGCAATTAAAATTTAAATTTGATAAAATTTGAATTTAATTAAAACAAAATATGGTAATACTAAATACATATTATGTTACTTCGAAACACACAGCGTTGATTGAAGAAGCAGTCTCTTAATTTCGCCTATTTGCATATATAAATGGTTGACTTACCAAATAATCCTCGAAATACTTTCCTCTTTCACTTCTGCAGTGACGTACGTCATCTATTATCTGTGGCGACGTGCTGTCATCTGTCACTCATAGCGTCTTATAATTTTGCCGCGATCGGATGAAAAATTTATAAATAACAAAATTTTTCTCGA
>JAATLQ010019184.1:1287-12010 GCA_013421005.1 Heliconius erato x Heliconius himera
TCCCTCGGTCGCTGGTCGTCTATGCTGGGCCTCCCTTGGGTCAACCAAGGGTCTCACCTGGCTGGGCTGACCGCCCAGGGAGCACTCTCCAGGGAGCTCATCTCCTGATTTCTCCCTTGGCTCTCAAGCCATACCCCGAAGACGCAGGCATATTAATGTCTGCCGTTTGAAACCACAGCCAGAGGGCTCATTGCCCTGATGCTGTTTCCCGGTCCCCCGGATGTATGAAATCCATCCATTTTTCGCGATTGATCGGAATGCGGTGTACCGTTTAACTGCCAAAGTTGATCACAAGTAATTGTAATTAATAAATTTAAATAAGATTAAGTATTGTAGTTATATAAATACACCTTCAGTTGAAACGACGTTTATGTTACAGAATGAATACTGATAATCATTTAAATCAAAATAAATCAAAGCAGCTTCACGCTGTATCCCGCACACAGCAGGGTAGGCAGAACGAACCTAGTGTTAAGACACTCCGTTCCCCACTTTCTGCCGAATTCTGGAGGCATTGCGTGTTGAGTGGCAGAACTCAACGCCGCGCTTTGCCTCGATTATAATTCCCTGTTCGATTCCCACTTAGGGAAATGAATAATATAATATTTTCATTTCTTTGCTCTGGTACAAAGACTTATATATTATATATTTTCCTATCATCACATGAGTTGTATTTATAATAAGTCAAAATATATCTTTAGTTATACAAATTATATTATTATACTGATTTATTTTACTATTTGTAATAAAAATAACATCATAATTAAATATGATTTCACTTAATAGATTTAGCTAAAACCAGGTCCCATTTACTTTAATTTTATTTGTAGATTGAGGTCGAAAGAAAGCTTTATGTTTACAGATTATTATTATCATTAAATATTTACCAAATAATATTTATGATCTTCGTAACTAAAATAAAAAAAATTAAAGCACAGACATATAATATTATGACACGTTAAATACCTAATACAAATATTTGAGAGACTCTGATGTCTCGTTAAAGAGACAAAGGGAATTTTGAATGCCCCGTAGATACGTCGTCTTGTACACGCGGGATTGATATGAAGATTGTTATACCTACAGTAAACAAATGAAAAGATAATAGAATTTCAGAGTGAGATGAGGAACTGTAAGCGCAATGGACGTGAATTCGATTTCATAAAAAAATGAACATGTTCCCCTAGAATAAACATATTTGTAATTTGTTCTAATTTGTATGGTTTGTTTTAGGTTTGATTACGTAGTATATGTGATTTCAGAAAAGTTTATCGTATACGACACGATGGCCGAATAAAATAAATATCATATGTGTAAGAATAAAGTGTATGAAATAAGTAATAGAAATATAGAATATCTTTTTTTTAATGAATATAGTAGCCGACATGGTGTATGAAAAACAAGTCCAATTCTCATTTAGGGGAATGAAATATTTAATATTTTTATCTCTTCGTTTCTATCTTTCTTTCTTCGCTTCTTCGCAACGTTCAGTTCCGCGATGTCTTCAGAACTTGACCCAAAGTGGGGTACGAAAGTAATAGGAACTGAGTATATCAACACTAGGTTCCCAGGTTCCATCTGCCTACAATGCTATGTGCGTGAAATAGCTTGAAGCTAACAAAAATAACTTTTTGATGACCTATCACACGAACGCCAGTTGTGTTTTATTAATTAACGTTACGTGACATATTTGTATATTCAATTTGTATACAATTAATCAGATTTTATGCGTTATTTCATTTTGCTAAAGTATGCAGGATATTTAAATTGGCTTTAATTAACAAATTTGTTTTGGTTACCGGTAGCAAGTACATGTATGTATAATAAGGGTAAGTATGATTATTTTTTAGGTTTACGCTGTTTCCCGCAAGTAGCAGCGTAGCCAGAGGGAGCCTAGTGTTAAGACACTAAGTTCTCCACTTATTGCTGAACTCTGGAGGCATTGCGTTTTGAGTGGCGTAACTCAAACTCGAGGCAACTTTGCCTCATTACCAGGATAAAGAAATTGAAAGTTATAAATATTTCATTTCCTCGAATGGGAATCGAACCTACAAGTTGTCGCGTGTACATTTGTACGTTGTGCCCCTGCGTCAAAAATATTGTTTTAAAGAAACAAAATAAGTTTCAAGTATATCGCAACTTACTGTTACGATATCGAAACATATTTCAAATGCATTGAATAAGAGCCAAATTGGTGAACTCTTTTTAAAATATTTATTACTTTTAATTTTTAAGAATAAATTATAATAAGTATTCTTTAATCAAATTACTGTAATAAAAGTAAACGGAATCCTTAACGTCAACCTGGTATAATGTCTCCAGAATTCGGCGGAATGTGGGGAACGTAAGTGGCTTAATGAAAACGGAGTTTCTTATCACCAGGTTCTCAGATTCCATATACCTACCCGGCGATGTGTGCAGTATACATTCACATGCCGTGATACATTGACATTTTCTCAATTTCATGCAAGAAGACGTCTCAATAATATAAATCTTAAAAGAATATCATCCGAGTTACATCTTTCATATTTTCAATTTATGTATAGAGCAGAAAAATCTAGCCCGTTAATTGGCACGTATCAAAAATAACACATTTCGAAGACCGAATGAAAATCTAAAGATAGATAAATTTCACAATATTGTATTATCTATATATTAATAAAAATACGAGGACTACAGGTGATTTACAGGGAATTTTAATGAACTTTCTAAGAGAATATCTTTCGTAGAATAAATTCAATGCATCATTTCAACTCGACGTTCGTTCAATTTTTATTCAGGCGAAGTACATAAAAAGTTCAAAACAATGATGCCGAATTCACAAATTTATAGGAAAACTCAATAATTGGTTTGGTCATTATGAACCGAAAACCCTCTTCCATTTCAAATATAACTCGCGAATTAAGCTTTTGTTGAGATTTATATAAATTAGTTATTATTTAGGGATATTTTTAATTATTATTAACATTGCTATATTGTTGTTATCTATTATTCATTTATTATTTATTTGGGTTGATTGTGAGACGTTTTGACAATGTTTGCTTCTGCTTTGTTATCTTATTTTGTTATAGTGAACTAATATTGTATTATTGTTACACTAATAATTTATTATTTTTTAAGAAGTAGAAATACATACTAAATCTCTCGGCCCTTTCGAGAAATACTGTCTGTATTTATATCTTTTAAGTCTAATCAAATCTTTCTCTTTCCTGTAAAAAAGAAAAAAATATATAATGATAAACAGTTCCCGAATTCAGCACTACGCTGTATCCCACACATATCAGGGTATGCAAAGGGAATGTAGTTTGAAGACACTCCTTTCCCCATTTCCCGCCGAATTCTGGTGGCTTGAGTGGTAGAACTCAATACCAGAGCAAATAAATTAAAATATAAATGTAAATAAATATTTCACTTCCTCGAGTGAGAATCGAGCCCCTAGTTGGAAAATATAAATATAACTATCATATTATGACAGTGAGGCCGGTCGTGGCGCAGCGGCACGAGGTGTGACTGCAAAACCGACTGGTTGTGGGTTCGATCCCCACTCGAGGAGATGAAATATTTACTTAAATTTATATTTCCATTTCTTCGCTCTGGTGTCGAGGTTAAGCGCGGCGTTGAGTTCTGCCACTCAACACGCAATGCCTCCAGAATTCGGCAGAAAGTGGGGAACGGAGTGTCTTAACACTAGGTTCCCTCTGCCTACCCTGCTGTGTGCGGGATACAGCGTGAAGCTAATTTAATTTTTAATTTATATTATGACAGTGAAAATGCATTTTTTAAGAAACACCATAATAAAAAAACTTAATTAAACTGAATATTTTTAAGAAATAATACACCTATTAAGCTGACAGCATAGAGAATGGAAAAAAAATTACCAAGTGATCACAACTTTGAAAATTTTTTGAAACGAAATTGTTGATGTTAGAAACTTGCTTGAAAGGGTTCGTTCAAATTCTATAAATAAAAAGTGAATGACTTTCTTTATCTTAGATAAGTATTTTTATTCCAAAAATTGCGACAACTATTGGAAGATTGGTATACAAGAAAATATCCTATATTTTTGGGTAAACATTATTCGCATTTATACATATTTTTATATAAGCATACACTAATCTTGCAGGAAACAAGGAAAGCATAAAAAAATAATGTTAAGACATTTGATTCACAATTTGGGTCCCACTTTTGTGAAATTATGCTGTTAATGGCGGAACTTACCGCCGAAATGTGTCTTACCTTTGTTTCGAGTGTATCAGAGAAATAATATCATAATTCCCCCTAACGAATATCTATTTTTTAACCATAGTAACGTCAAATATATCTTTGGTTTTATAATAAGTCCATAAGCTATGAGATAAGTTCTATTTATATTTTTTAACACTTTACTGACCACGTGATGAACATTTTATAAAAATAATACATTACATACAATGGTTTCTTTGTTTTCACTTATCTGGGCCTTGGCATTGTTCTAACTTTTGGAGTCTGCTTTTTAATCAACAACAAACGTATATCATCTTTTAAAGTGGAAGTTTGAGGAATAGTATATTGTATCATGTAGTATATTTTGAAAGAAGAAATATTTAAAAAAAAATCAGAATAGAAACTACTTTCGTCAGGAGTCAGTGGTAGCGCAGAGGTACAAGCGTGTGACTGTAAAAGCGAAAAATTGTAAGTTTGATGCCCACTCGAGGAAATGCAATATTCAATATTTTCGTTTCTTTGCTCTGGTGCCAAGGCAAAGCGCGACGTTGAATTCTCAAAGCCTCCAGAATTCGGTGGAAAGTGGGAAGCGAAGCAGAATGTTTTACCACTAGGTTCCCTCTGCCCACCCTGCTGTATGCGGGATACAGTGTAAAAAAAATAAATTAATATTAAATATTATAAAAATAAAAGAGAAATTATTTTGCAAATCACATTATAGCAATAACGCGTACAAACCCGAGTCGGTGTCAACATTGAAAATAATGAAGTGACACTTTGACAAATTTACCGGAAAAGTATCCTTTCTATTATTAATGACGTTGTCCCGTTCATAATAAAAGAGAATTGTAAATGACCGTCCCGTGGGATCCGTATGAAAAAAAAATGAATCCCCACGGGGCAATTTGTGCCCGTCGCTGCGAGCTGTAATGACTTAAGTTAGACTGATATTATCCTTATATTTCAAAAGTTCAATTACAGTAAAAGGTTTATTAAAAGAAGTAATTTGATTAATTAAAATGTCTTGGCGACTATTTTTCGCCGTCTGCGTTGTAATTTTTTCCGTTTTAAATTTTAGTTTTTTAATAGGAACCTTAATATTATTTGTTTAATTTCTAAGGAAAGTTATGTTTCAATGTAATTAAGAATAATGTTGTGATTTTTCAACAAATATGGGCTAAAAACAACAAGTTATAAATATATAAAAAAAATAATAGGTGAAATAATAAATAAAATTTAAATTAATTGAGGCCGGTCGTGGCGCAGCGGCACGAGGTGTGACTGTAAAACCAACTGGTTGTGGGTTCGATCTCCACTCGAGGAGATGAAATATTTATTTAAATTTATATTTCCATTTCTTCGCTCTGGTGTCGAGGTTAAACGCGGCGTTGAGTTCTGCCACTCAACACGCAATGCCTCCAGAATTCGGCAGAAAGTGGGGAACGGAGTGTCTTAACACTAAGTTCCCTCTGCCTACTCTGCTGTGTGCGGGATACAGCGTGAAGCTGAAGCTGATAAAAATTTAAATTAAATTAGGCTTAATAACGCTATCGTTCAATGAAAGCCAATTCAAACTTGTCTATGATGTCATAATTATATCCATAAACTTCTAATTTATTTTGTAAAAAACTAAATTTCTATATTAGAAAAGATTTGCAAAGGAACCTATTTTTTGCCTATAAAACTCTAGCAACTCCTCATTAACAAAACTTTTTCCTTCGCAAAAATACTTGTTTTATTCGTCGCCAGAAGTCGGCGTAAGAATTCATAAAAGCTTACTGACTCATTATTTGTATAGATATATGTATCTTTTGAATAGTTTCCATCATATTCAGTGTTGAGGCTTTTCGCGGCGCAGAGGCACCAGATTGTGTCTGTAAATGCTTAAGGTACTGGATTAAATTTCAACTCGAGAAAATGAATTCTTTAATATTTTCACACCTTCGCTCTGATGTGGAGACTTCATTGTAACCTATACATACCTAATAAGGATATATTTGACACATAATACAGGATTCGAGTGAGTAACTATTATACGAACCCATAAATTCTAACATCTTAACAATACCACCCAATGTGGTCTGCATTGTTCCACGTAACGTGTGTTGATTAGACACACCGATACACTGGTAATATTGCAGAATAACTCCTTACATGATAAGCATAATGGCAAATATTTTCAATCTTATAAGGAAAACCAGATTATTTAATTAATAACGATTATAACTGAGGCCGTTGTAGTGTAGTGGGACAGACGATGATTGTGGGTTCAATTCCTACTGTGGCAAATAAATTATCTTATTTACTCGTAGTAAATAAGATAATTTTATAAGTTTTTTTTTCATTATAAATACCTACTGTTGTTAATAGGTTAGACTACTATTGTTTAAAAATAAATTGTTGTATGCAGTTAAATTAGTCTGATTTTCTTCATTTAATTTTGGTATAAATGTGTAAGAATACCTATAAAACTTTAATCTTATATTGTTAGGTAGACGACCCTCCTTCATTCCAAGCGATGATTGAAGGTAAACTTACTTACTTAGCAAAAGATAAATTTTGTTAGCGTAAAACAAAAAAAAAACAAAAAGTATAGGAATATTTTTTTTATTGAAATATAAATTGATCCCTTTTATGTCAGTTCTGTGTAATTTGGATTGTCCAAGCAATCACTGTTTGTTTAAAATAAAACAGAATGGGGAAATGAAAATAATTTAAAAGTTAATCATTTCCCTAAGTTGAGATGGAACCGTCAACTATGTTATATACACTCAAAGATTGCCCCTACACCACAATAGCCCCCGCTCATTAAAAATAACAAAGAATAATAACACCTGGAAAGTTGTCAAAACAAAGTATAAGAAATACAGCCATTTCTATGAAACGAAAGTATGTTTCGCGTCAACATGGTGGCCGACCAGGTCGGTTTCCAGGAGGCGCGGGTTCGAGACCCGCTACGTTCAAATTTTTATACGTTTTTTAAATAAGTATTATAATTTACAAATATTTTCATTTTTTCGCTTTGGTACTAAAGCAAAAGAGGGCGTTGAATTTCACCCTTGATAGTTGTGGGTTCGATCACCACTCGGGAGCATGAAATAGTTCCATTTCTCCGCTCTTACAAACAAAGTACAGCATTATATTCCGCAACTCAATACGCAATGTCAGGAGAATAGAGTGAAGAAGGAAAACAAGTTTCTTTTCTCTTCAGACACTAAGTTTACTTTGTCTAACACCACATGCAGGAGAAAACCGTTGAGCTATTTTTCCTTTATTTTTATGGATTTATCTTAAACACAGCATTGTAGTAAGTAATCTATGTCAAAATCCAGCAAATGATTTTGTATTTTACACTAGCTTGACCGTAAATATGTGTATTTTATATTATTTTTACAAGGAAAAATCTTTGCCAAAGCGAAAGTGTATTCACGAGAAATATTCTATAAGCTTTTATTGTTCAGATTTGTATATACATATAGTTAAATCTACCGAGAAAAATAAATCCACCTTACATTTTTATGGCATTTTTTTGACTGACTGAAGGTATAGAAAAAAATAATATCATTGCGATCTATAATCCAATAATATAGTTTGTTTACATACATAGATAGCTATATACTAAATTTTCTGTTCACAACGACTTTTGATTAACATGAGTATAAATATGTACATTCCGTTCAGAAAGTAATATTAGTTAACTGTTTCCTAACTTCGAAATTTAAGAAATATAATTTTTATCTCCACCGAAAATCCTACGTGCCTGCGCCCAGTGTTAGCAAGCAAGCAAGCAAGCAAGCAAGCAAGCGAGCGAGCGAGCGAGCGAGCGAGCGAGCGAGCAAGCAAGCAAGCAAGCAAGCAAGCAAGCAAGCAAAGCTCAATATCTCTATATATTATAAAACTAGCGACCCACTCGCGGCTTCGCCCGCTTAAACTACTGAATTATTACTTTAATATACTGAATTACGTTCTTTAAATAAACGACACAAACAACAGAATACTTAAATGTTAAAAATAATAAACAACATAGAAGGTAGTCTACCTAATATACTTTTATTTAAAAATACTTAAACGAAAGATGAAATCATATATCCATGTTGCGCTGAAATAATACATATTATTATATTATTTAGGGAGCTCCAAAATATGTGTAATTGCTTCTAAATCTACTTTACTATAGAGCTAACATTGAAGCTTTCTCTCGTCCAGTTCCTTTCTTCTGGCGCTGGGGAACGACATCAGGGCGTTGGCCTTCGCGCTGTGGTTTTAAGCGGCACCCATCAATATGGGTGCGTTGTCGTCGTGCGGCGGCCCTTTGACTTTGGCCCTAGGACTGTGTACCTGCCCTAGAGCAGATACATGGAGAATGATTTTTGGTGCGATTGGAAAGATAATTAAATACCAGCTGAACGGTCAGCTCAGCCAGTTGAGACCCTCATTCAGGGACTTCCAGCTTAAGTGACCAGCTACCTAGGTGACTGCTCAGTAGTCGGATTCGAGGAAGGATAGAAAGTCACTCGGAAGACGACGTCTGCCCTCTGGCAGCCGGGTGTGCACTGGGCGATGCTCCTTAGGTGCAGGTAACACAATACATCAGCGCGTAGTAACGCATTATATCCGAGTTGGACTCTTTCTACTTTTAGGTTGCGGTGAAGTGCGTGGTGTTCCTCACGTAGTGTAGCCTGGGTCACTCGCCAGAGAGTGAAGTTCTGGACCCCCTGCAGGGTTCCTTGTTGATTCGTACTGGCGTAGGTAAGATAAGGCCTGACTCACGCCATGTAGCGCTATAGCTTCGTTCTTAGGGGTAGGTGGAATCTGAAGAGTGGTCATAGCAGAAACATTTCAGTCCTCGCGGCTTTCTTGACTTGCCCTATCAACGAAAGTCTTCTGTCAATAACAACTTTCAGGTAGTCGGTCTGTTGCTTCAGGGGACCTGCTGGCTCAGCGAAAGATGTAATCGGCTGTGTCTTGGCGACGTTAAGGGCAACCCTGTACTCTGTCAGCCAGTTTGGCATCAGGTCAAGGGCTCGCTAGAGTATCTTGGTTGTTTGGTGGGGATTTAGAGACTTCGAGAGGGAAATATCGTCGGCGTAGAGCGCCAATATCGTAGCCGTCTGCGTTGGGATGTCATCGGTGTATAATGCGTAGAGGACAGGTGACAAAATGCTGCCCTGAGGAACACCGGCAGCGATCGAGTAGCTGCTACGCTCTCTACTCTCACGCAAAATGTCCTGTCAGGTAGGTAGTCGGTAAGGACATACGCGACGTGATGGTGCCGGCTCTGAGCACCTTATAAAGTAAAGCCGAAAGCGGGTGGTACGTCGACGAACTATTGCAATCTTCTTTCAATTAGTCGCTGCTGCAGCGTAGTGGCCCGCTCTGGCCACCTGTAGATTGATTGAGTGCCCACTCGCCAAACTGCTTGCTTCGTGGTGCTAGAGAAGTGGAAGGAATAACTTCGCCACCGCGCTGATGAGGGTTATAGGTCGGTAGCCCTCAAGTCGTCGTCGGCTCTTCCCAGCCTTTGGCAACATGACCAGGTCCTCCTTCTGAGAGAAAGGAGCTAGGCGGCCGTGACGGATACACTTTTATAAGCAAACGACGGATAGTGGGGTCGAGCCATATCGCAGCAAAGATTTTTAGTTATGTAATTTTAAATCTGTGTTACATCTTCTAAAGTACTTATTAAAAAGAAAAACTTATTAAAATGAAAAAAATATTAAAATGAAAAACAGAAAAATAACAGTTTTTATATAAATTAAATGGTCTAAGTAACTAATATACTTATCTATATGCTGAGAGTAAGGGATAAATGAAACATGAGTCGATACAGCTGTTTATAGTCTGCGTTATGCATTTATAATGACAATTAAAGACGGACAGACGGACAACAAAGGGATCCTAATCCGTAAAGTGATAAGGATTCCGTTTTTTTCCTTTTCCAGAATTCTAAAACTGGATTATTTTTTAGTTTGATTATCCATACTGATGTGCACAAAATTATTATAGATTTAAGTCATTTGGGAATTGATTTGATTTTGCTTGCAAGAATTATCATATTTAATAGAAAAATGTTTAGTTATTTCATATTTGTCTAGGTAAACTGTAACTGCGCGCACACTGCAAACGCAATTTTTCCCACATAAATTCCGCAAAAAGTCCGGGTTAAAATATAGCTTCTATTAGTTATTACAGCGCATTTAAGATAAGATTATTTTAAAAAGTTGTTGAATTCTATTAAAATTATAAAAACTACCAACATTTTTATAGTTAATAAAATATTTTGTCAAATTAAATGAATGTCTATGTTTTGAAAAAATATTAAATATATATAAATATATAGAAACCACATTAGTATCGATACTGTACTGGTAATAATAATTGAAAAAAATAGATAAACTACAGCACATATGAAACAGTATATCTATAGAGGAATTACACACTCTTTTTATTTTTTTTAGCTTCACGCTGTATCCCGCACACAGCAGGGTAGGCAAAGGGAACATAAGACACTCCGTTCCCC
>JAATLQ010019210.1:0-28195 GCA_013421005.1 Heliconius erato x Heliconius himera
TTAAGTAAATATTTCATCTCCTCGAGTGGGAATCGAACCCACAACCAGTTGGTTTTGCAGTCACACCTCGTGCCGCTGCGCCACGACCGGCCTCAAAAACAAAATAATAAAACACAAAATATCAATAACAAATATTTTATTATAATAATGTTTTTACAATCTTTTGATAACATAAATACTCACTAAAAATAAGTGTCGAATTTCGAAAAAGTTTTACACAACTATAAATATATAGGTGCAGCGAGCGCTGTTGATGGCAAACCACACCCACATGTAGGAGCAGCTGCACAGCAAGGAGATGCCGGCATCGGGGAGAAACAAATAGGCGGTGGGGGTGGGGGTTGGAGACAGAACGGCTCCGGAGCGGGGGGCTGGATGCAGAGTGGAGGCGGGGGAGGGGGTTGAACACAAATAGGAGGTAACGGCGGCGGCTGTATACTTAGAGGCATAGGTGGAGGCGGTTGGACATATATAGGCTCGGGACATGGAGGCTGGATGGTCATAGGGCACGATGGTGGTGGTTGTATGTACATCGGGGGCGGTGCAGGTGGCTGTATCATTAGCGGGGGCAAGGGAGGCGGCTGTACAGGCAGTGGCGGCAAAGCAGGCGGTTGCACCATCACAGGAGGAAATGGAGGCGGCTGAACCATAATCGGAGGCAGTTCAATCATAATAGGAGGAGGGGGTGGGAGTTCTATTAAAATGGGGGATGGCGGAGGCGGATTGACGTACATAGGAGGCGGCGGCGGCGGCGTTACACACATTGGAGGCAGAGGCGGAGGATTAACACAAATTGGCGGAGGTGGCGGTGGTGTTATTGTCATCGGAGGTAACGGCGGCGGGGTGATACATAATGGTGGCAGGGCTGGTGGAGAGACAGTGATCGGTGGTGGTATCGGCACCTCTATAAGGAATGGCGGTAGAGGCGGCGGTGTAACGTACAATGGGGGAGGCGACGGTAGGGATACATAGATAGGTGGGCAGGGTGGTGCCGTAAGTGCTATCGGTGGTGAAGAACAGCCACAGGATGGAGCGACGACCAGCGATGACGAGTACGGAGAAACATAGTACTGGCTCGTAACTGTCGACGACTGTGAGTAAAAAAATGTTAACATCAATATATCTAAACGATATGATGTACTGAACAGTAATTTTGTTTATAAAAAATGGATTTTTTTAATAAAATGTTATTTAAGAGATAGAGGCCAGTCGTGGCGCAGCGGCACGAGGTGTGACTGTAAAACCGACTGGTCGTGAATTCGATCCCCACTCGAGGAGATTAAATATTTACTTAAATTTATATTTCCATTTCTTCGCTCTGGTGTTGAGTTTAAGCGCGTCGTTGAGTTCTGCCATTCAACACGCAATGCCTCCAGAATTTGGCAGAAAGTGGGGAACGGAATGTCTTAACACTAGGTTCTCTCTGCCTACCCTGCTATGTGCGGGATACAGCGTGAAGCTAATTTATGTTATTTATTAAACCGTAGCGTTTGGCACTCCGTTCTCTCTCGCTAGGGATAAAGCGTGAAACTAAATTAAGTTATTTATTAAAAAAAAATACTTACGCTAATTAGAGCCGCTACAAATATAACTCTCGCCACCTCCATTGGTGACCAATTACTTATTAATTTCTTAGCAAATGATTATTATATACAGACACGGTGTATTGTTTCGTATGAAACACGACACAATGGTTTAGAAATAATTATCGGAAAACTGTAGATCAGTTTAAGGTTGCATACTTTATCGAAATTGCAATAAAGCTAAACAAGATAAATCACGTTGTTATAACTGTTATATAGTAAAGAGAACTATGATAACATAGCAAGTATAAATCGTGTAATATTTTGTTTGTGAGGGATGGATTTTAAATAATATTTTGAATTTGAATTTAAATAAATTATGAAAAGGTCATAAATTATAATATAATTAAAAAAAATATGGTAACATGCAAACTCAAAAATTAGAAAAACATATAGACGTATATAGATAATCCAAATCATATTAATAATAATTACATAATAATAAAGTAAAAAATAAGTTGGAAATAAAAATGGAATATGCAAACATTCAAATTATAATAAAAAATTCAAATTTTATTTAAAATTTGCATCCGTAAGTTTCGTAAATTAAAAGTGAATATTTATCAAATCTTCTGTAATATATGGCTTATAATACAAGTTTAACTGACATTAGATTGACAGCTCAATGAGGTCATCTTTTGGATCACAGTTGAAAGCTATACATGAATTAAATTAAATCAGCTTCACCTGTATCCTGCAACGTAGTGTTAAAACACTCCGTTATTTACTTTCCGACGAATTCTGGAGGCATCGCGTGGTGAGTGGTAGAACTCAACGCCGCGCTTGGCCCTGACACCAGAACAAAAAAATGGAAATATATATTTAAATTTAATATTTTATTTCCTCGAATGGCGTTCGAACCCACAACCAGTCGCGTTTACAGTCATACATTGTGTCCCTGCGCCACGACTGGCCTCAATATATTAATGTTTAACCAGTTTAAGAACGATTTTGAATATGTTTACATAATTAATTATAAGATATTAATAAATCGTATAAATGCATAATAAAATAATTACGTATAAAATCGACTCTGACATATATATCTACCTGAATATTATGCAGAAATTATGCTTAACAACAAAATGATTCAATTCTTTCATTTATAACTTTATTTTAGCTTCACACTGTATCCCGCAGATAGCAGTTAAGGCACTCCATTTCCATTAATTCACTTCTCTTCCCCAGTTTCCGAGGAAATCTGGGGACATTGCGTGTTGAGTGGCGGAATTTAACGCCGCGCTTTACCTAGTTATCAGCGATTAATTACGTTATATGCGCAAATCGAACCCACAACCTATAGTGTGCACAGTTGCACGCTTATGCCCCTGCGTCACGACTGGCCTCAAATATATAACTTAATCATATATTTTTCATATTTTATAATTACTCGAGTAATTAAGAAAAATATAAGCACCGAAAGTGAAATCTGCAATGTAATGCTTGGCTTGTGCCAGTTATGCAGTGTATTCGTGTATTTCAGTTTTAAATAGAATCCAACCAACACTCAAAGACGTCGATAAGGATTTAATTTATATTAGATTCATGCTAATTTTCAATAGTCCATTTCATAATAGAATTAAATAGTTAATATATATAAATATATAGGAGGCCAGTCATGGCGCAGGGAGGCCAGTCGTTGCGCAGGGGCACAAAGTGTGACTGTAAAAACCGACTGGTTGTGGGTTCGATCCCCACTCGAGGAGATGAAATATTTACTTAAATTTATATTTCCATTTCTTCGCTCTGGAGTCGAGGACAAGCGCAGCGTTGAGTTATGCCACTCAACACGCAATGCCTCCAGAATTCGACAGGAAGTGGGGAACGGAGTGTCTTAACACTACTTTCCCTCTACCTATCCTGCAGTGTGCAGGTGTCCACTTTCAACTTTACGTAATATATTAAAAAGCAAGCCATATTTTATTATATTCGAAGACCCGCCCCGTTGACCTTAGCATCGTTAATAATATATATAAAAAAAAATATCTCCATTCTTAACTCTAAAACGACCCAAAAAGAGTTCATTGAATCCGGTAAACATTAGCACGGAGACGCTTCCGTCCGGACAAGTGGAACTGACCGCACTTTTGATGAATACCAATAACTATTACACGTCAGATGCAATTGTTGTATATTTACTTTAGTTTTCATATAACCGTGTGTCGTTTATTTTAGACGGGTTATAATTCCATTTGTATGCGACGCGAGTAGAAAAAAAAAGGCTTTCTAAACGCACGTACGCAGCGTTCAGAATGTTTTCGCTCAAGTTGTTTCTTTTATTTCAAATGTAAATTATATTAAAATGTAATCTTATATGTATCTATTATTTTTTTTTGCTTTTGTATTATGAAATAGAGTAAAAGAACGTGCTACAGCTTCACGCTGTATCGCTCAGGCAGAACGAGCCTAGTGTGAGAACACTCCGTTCCCATTAAGATACTTCCGTTCCCTATTTTCTACCGAATTTTGGAGAAGGGTTGAGTTATGGTACAACTCAACTCTGTGCTTTGCCTTGACACCAAGGTGGGGAAATTCGACGAGAGGAAATCGAACCCACAACCTATCACGTATACAGTCATGCGCCTGTGCGCGTGCGCCACAAATGTCAATCTTCTACAAGCTTATAAAATAATGATAATAATCTTATTTTTCTTCTTATACTCAAATTTTAAAGTGACGAGGTCCGTCGTGGCACAGTGGCACAAGCGTGGAACTGTAAACGCGACGGTTATGAGTTCGATTCCCACTCGGGGGAATAATTAATTATTATTTATAACTATTTTCATTTTCCTCGCGGTGGTATCAAGGCAATGCCTTGAAAGTTCGTCGGAGAGTGGGAAACGGACTATTTTATCAGCGGAATACAGCGTTAAGCTGAATAAATAAAAAAAATATCTCATGTAGATTAAATAACTATCGATAGACGACCAGAGTATTTAAGGAAGTGACACTTTGACCTTAATATCAACTAGAGAGGTCAGTAAAAGTCATTTGATCAAAGATCAAGCTTAAGTGATTTATTTAATTTCATAAGTTCATCATAATATTTATTTGCATAATTTATTTGGTGGTAAGCGTATATCGTTTTTGAGGTAACTAGCGGCCCGCTCGCGGCTTCGCCCGCTTACACTTATAATTATTTTATTATGCTTCATTTGCCATAATATAATCGATATAAAGTATATAATCAATACAATTTATACATTTAATAATTTTGAGAAAGTGCAAGCCCTACATTGCTGCTTCCGAGAACGACATCGACGGCAAGGGCGCCCCCCGCAGGAGTCATGCCTATGCTTGCCGCCGTAAACGGAGCGTTGGAAAGAATTACAAACAAACAAACCCTTCCGCTTTAGTATATTAGTATAGACATTTATACACTGACAAGAATTTTCAAATATTTTTTCTGTGGCCCTTATTATTTTTTAATTAGCTTCACGCTGTATCGCTATATCCCCATTACCAGTTCGAGAAAATTAAAATTTCATTCCCCAAATTCAAATCGAACCCCCAACCCTTCCTTTTTATAGTTCCTGGCTTGTAGGCTCAACGACCATCTTAATGTATCGTAGTAAAATGTGATCTTCATATAATTTTCCTATAAAAATCCAAAATTTAAATGATCTTGTCATCTAAACATTGTAATACAAATCAAATTAAAATAAGTACTTTAATGTTTTTCACTTTAAGTTGTATAATTATTATAATATTATATATTTAAAATATTATATAAATTATTATATTTAGAAACAACTAGTATATCGTAGGCCGTCATGGCATAAGAGTGTGACTGTAACGTGACGATTGTGGGTTCGATCCCTATTCGAGGAAATTAAATATTTATTTAAATTTATATTTCCATTTCTTCGCTCTAGTATCGACGTAAAGAGCAGCGTTGAGTTCCGGCACTCAACACGCAATGCCTCCAAAATTCCGCGGTAAATGGGGAACGCAGTGTCTCAACATTAGGTTCCCTCTGCCTACTCTGCCGTGTGCAGGATACAGCGTGAAGCTGATTTTATTTAGTATATCGTAATGGCAGAATTATTAAACATATCTGTCTATACGAGTATAATGGTTGCATAAGTGAATCTTCAGTGTGGGATCGAGGTTAGAGTTTGAATCCGTGTCAGCGGAACAATGCCTGTACTGTAGGCGAATAATTCAAATAACCTGTTTTACTATTATCGCCTTTAGGTTATAAGTAATAAGGATGATATTTGTATATGATATTTGTCTGATCTTTATTACACGTAAAAGTAAGCTTCGAGTTCTTTAGGTTCCGTTTGATAATTAACTTAGGTTTTGCAAATATAATGCAGTTTCTGTAATCGAATGTTTGTTATGATTTTGTGTTAGATTTCTCAAGAAATTCATTATTTTATGTATATAATATGTCCACTAAGCGACAGGTTGTGGGTACGAATACCACTAGAATAAAAGAAATATTTAATTCCTCGCTCTGGTAACTAAGTATAACGCGGCGTTAACTTCCGCCACTCAACACTAGGCTCCTATATTCTCTATGCCTACCCTGCTGTATGAGAAAAATAGAAAGAAGCTAACAAAAAACTTTTTATTACGTTACTTTGTAAACGAATCAGAACCTAAGACCGTATATTATTAAATTGACCAATAAGACAACTATAGATATGTAATGACAACGTATTAAATTTTTACTAAAAAGAATTTGAACCAACAACCACTCCCCAAATGCATAAATAAATTGATTCTTTATATATTTTATTATAATATTATTTCTCAGCTTAGAGGATAAATAATGTTATTTAAAGCATATGTAAGTAGGTATATCTAGCATCTTTTCACACGTTAACAAGGTTGTTGGTTATGCTTGCCAACTCACAATATGCCTGTATACGTATAAATATATAATATACATAAATCAGCTTCACGCTGTATCCTGCACATAGCAGGGTAAACAGAGGAAACCTAGTGTTAAGACACTCCGTTCCTCACTTGCCGCCTAGTTTTGGAGGCATTGCGTGTTGAGTAGCTGAACTCAACGCCGCGCTTTTCTCGACACCAGAGCGAAGAAATAAGAATATAAATGTAAAAAAATATTTCACTTCCTCGAGTGGGGATCGAACCCACAACCAGACGATTTTACAGTCACACCTTGCGCCTCTGCGCCACGACTGGCCTCAATATTACTATTAAAACATTTTAAACTCATTTCGAAACAATTTCAATCTTACGAATTTCGTCCAAGGAAGTAAAATTTTTGGATATGGGTACACGCAATTGAGTGGCATTGGGTAACTTAACTTACGCTTGGGGTTATGTAAGGTAATATTTTTGCGCAAACACAGCTACGACCAAACCTTGACTTTAGGTGATTGTAAAATGATATTCATATTCATAGATCGTATATTATTTAAATATATAGTTCGTTGTATATAAATTGTTTCATATATTATATAAGTACTTAAGTAGCAGAATTTGGATAACTATAGTTTTTTATAATGATTTTTTTGAGGCCAGTCGTGGCGCAGTGACACTAAGTGTGACTGTAAAAGTGTGAGATGAAATATTTATTTACATTTATATTTTCATTTCTTCGCTCTGGTGTCGAGGGGAAAGCGCGGCGATGAGTTCCGCCACTCAACACGCAGTGCCTCCAGAAAGTGGGAAACGGAGTGTCTTAACACTAAGTTCCTTCTGCCTATCCTGCTGTGTGCGGGATACAGCGTGAAACTGATTTTTTTTGTATTTATTTCGCATACAGAAGTATATAGGGAGCCTAATGTTAAAACATATTTTCAAATCGGATTTGGTACAATCGTAACCTTAAATAAAATTATAAATAAATTAATACTTTTACCCGGACCTCAATATGTATAACCAGTTTGTAATACAGTAAAATAACTGTTATCGGATTATAGAATACTGAAGTAGACATTTTTTTTTATTATATTATGTATATTTGTATAGGTATATGTAATTGTCGATGTTTCTTCTTGAGTAACTGACGAAAGTAACAACTTAATTTTAACCTAAATTTTATGTTTATCTTTAGATACCCAAAGAAATCTATTTTTATTTTCTTAAGCCTCCTCACTTATTTTTACTATATTTTTTTATAAAACATCTAATTATAACTAAAAAAATATAATCTAAATCATATTTATATATAATTTACAGTTACCTATAGGTTTCCATTGCAAGAGTTTATTTCGGAAGTTACGAAGATCAGTCAAGCTTGAACTCATTGGTCAATGACCATTAAATATTATATCATACTTCAATTTTGCTTACGACTGTTACAGCATTCATTTTGTTATTTAAATTTAATTTCATAACTTAATTAAGGCGTGTGTAATGTACTATAATAAATATATGAAAAACTGTAACAATTTTGATATGAAATGGTTTTTTTAAGCTTTGCGATTTGACTCGCATACTTATTTTATAATAGAGTCGGCAGAAAAAATCTAGTTAAGACACTTTGTTCCCGTTTTTCCAAAATGTCTAAATTTTTTATTTGTGTTTGTGTGCATAATTTGTTATGGGTGTATATATATGTCAGCTTCACGCTGTATCCCGCACACATCATGATAGGCAGAGGGAACCTAGTGTTAAGATACTCCGTACCCCACTTTCCGCCCAGTTCTGGAGGCACTGGGTGTTGAATGGCGGAACTCAACGAGGCGCTTTGCCTCGTCACCAGAGCGAAGAAATGAAAATATAAATGTAAATAAATATTTCATTTCCACGAGCGGGCATCGAACCCACAACCAGTCCATTTTACAGTCACACTTTGTTCCCCTGCGCCACGTCTGGCCTCACATATGTGTGTAAGCAAATAAAGATCTTTTTGTACACCTACCACATGATTTCCCACATGACGAGATTGGCTGATGAAAGTGCTGTTTAGCGTTAGGCCCATCCCTTATTTGAAATATGCACATTAAAGAATAAATAAATAAAATAAAGAATTCGTACGAGTGAGAAGCCTATCCATAATGATCTCGTTTACAGTCAAGCGCTGAACCATTACAGTAAATGAAATGATAAAAAATTAAATTAAATTAGCTTCACGCTGTATCCCGCATGCAACAGGATAGGAAGAGACAACCTAGTGTTAAGACATTTCGTTCCCCACTTTCTGCCGAATTCTGGAAGCATTGCGTGTTGAGTGGCAGAACTCAACGCCGCGCGTTGACTCGGCACTACAGCGAAGAAATGGAAATATAAATTTAAGTAAATATTTCATCTCCTCGAGTGGGGATCGAACCCACAACCAATCGGTTTTACAGTCACACTTTGTGCCACTGCGCCACGACTGGCCTCAATGAAATGATAATTTTAATATATTAAATTAATAAACTAATTTGCAACAATAACAAAGGTTAAAGCGGCATAAAATCATCGCCTGGTGAACAATGGGTTGTCACAAACAGGAAAGTGGCTGCTTTCCGCACCGTTACCTCAATAAGCCATCGAGTAGATGTAACAGATTTAGTTTTAACTAGCGACGTGCTCGCGGCTTCGCCCGCATGTACCGCTTAATTATTTAATTGAATCTGAATTACATGAATGAAAACAGCATTTAAATCGGATAAGCCGTTTCTGAGATCAGTTTCAATAAACGTACTAACAGACATTTAAAAAAATATATTTTTTCATCAGAGTTCTTATAATAGTCTGAAAATACTGTATTTATTCAAAATCTATAATTAAAAAAAAACATAAAACCAGCCTTACGCTGTATCCCGTACACAACAGGGTTAAGTTGAATTGAAATTAAGTTATAAATGTACAAGAAAAATAATTGTGCTTTAAAACTGTTTATAAGAAATTTAAAGTAAAAAATTAACGTTAAACGTCTTTTCATTACCGATGCGATCTGTTTTTGCTTTGAGGCAAAAAATTTCAGACTTCATCCCGTTGTCTAAGTCAAATTAAATTTTTCCAACGATAAATTGGAGTTTTTGCGAGTTGCCACCGCTGCGCCGCGCGGAGCTGAGCCGCTCCGTTACATTATTAGACGAATGCACAAAAATGTACAGCCATAAACCAAAGACATATTCAGGATTTTTTCAGTATAATTCTGCATGTTTATACGATATTAGTAATTAAATTATATATATACTTGACTAACAATATTATTTTATTAAGTTATACATTGGTCACAATTTATAGTTTTATATCATTTGTCAACACTTCACCGTACGTCGTCCAGCATTGTAATGCTATGGTACTATACAAAAAAAAACAGCCGCTCTAAATTCAAATTATAATTTGAAAATGGAAAAAAATTGTTTAGAGGTGGCCAGTTATTTATGTGTAATTATTAAAAGCAACCAGTATGTAACAAATATCGTATTTGTAGTAATTAACTTGTATATTAATAATAGGTAGCATTTACATACATGGAGACACTATTATTACCTAAATAGTTTTTTAAACATTTTTAAAGTGTTAATCCACACTTAGGAAAGAAAAATACTAACCCGCTCCTCCTGGAAACCGACCAGGACCTGGTCGGTTTCCAGGAGGAGAGGGTTCGAGTCCCGCTACGTTCAATTTTTTATACGTTTTCTAAATAAGTACCTAAACAGTTCTTAATAAAAAAAAAGATTCACCTTGAAAATTCGATGTCGAAGTAAGAAGAGTGACAGCTATGAACGTCTAATAAATCAGATTCGTTTTACTTTCATTGTATAAAAAGTAATACAAAAGCTGTCACTGCCGTTGTCCCAAGCTCCCAAATATAATGAACATAAAAAACTTAGTAGGAGAATAATTTTTTGCAGCTACGTTCGTGATGTGGCGCCATTGTAATAAAATAAAGAATATATATTAAAATTTTTGTTTAAATATATCGGATTCAATAGAGTTCTGTTATGAAAAAAACACAAAAAGAAATATTATTTCAATGTAATTTACGGTATGAATGATGATTTTTTAGTTTTTTCTGCTGACTCTCCCTAAAGTAGTCACGTTTCATAACACGTCAGTAATGTCAATGATACAACCGGTCCACGCCCGCATCTGTTGCAAGAGCATTGCGAAATGATGTAAATTAATCATTTTACTATGTGATTGCGAGTGGCTAGGCCACGAATGCGTGCGAATTTTTTTTTAATCCAATCTTTAGTAATTATAATGAAACAAAGTACTAAGTTAGTATTGATATCTTCAATGAGGCCAGTTGTGGTGCAGTGGCTCAAGCGAATGATTGTGAACGCGACAGGTTGTGGGTTCGATTCTCACTCGAAGAAATGAAATATTTTAAATTCATCGCTCTGATTTCAAGCCAAAAGCGTGTTTTTTTTTTCGAGTTTTGCCACTCAACACCAAAAACACCGTCATCAAAACAGCTTAACGGTTTCCTCCGCAGGCAGAGGAAATTTAATATTTATTAAGATTTCTTTATGCACATTCCCAACCCAATTTTCAAGACATGGGGTGTTCAAGCGTAATTCAACTCAACGAAATGTATTTGTAATTAAAACACAATATACAATTGGTCTGGTTGTATCTATTAGATTTTAGTGTCATCATGATTTTAAATTAACTAAACAGTGCCAACCATACATACAAAAAAAAAACAAAATAATGGAAACGAATGATCTGTCAAAATTTCCTTTTATGTCTTATCTCGATCATTTATCTATCTATCTATCCATTCTATTCAAACATAATTAACTTAAACTTTTGTTATAAATTTTCAATGAGACAAAACGATTAATTATTTTCGGCTTTCCACTTAACTAGGTAGCGTAGGTTCGAGGTTTTACTAACAATGGTCGTGGGAGTCATATTCATTTACACCGTCGTCCGTGACAACAATAGTCCATCAGCAATCGGATACTAGCATTGTGACGTGAGGTGACCTTTATTAATTTACTAATAATAAATAAAAATCTAATCACGCTGTATCCCGCACTAAGCAGGGTTGGCAAAGGGAACCTAGGGGCCGTTCAAGTATTACGTAAGCAGTTTTTTTGCAATTATTGACCCCCCCCCCCCTCCCCTATGTCATCAAAAATAAGCATTCCTCTAACCCCCTCCCCCAATGCTTACGTAAACATTGGCATATAATTTTTTTAAGATATTTTTTATTGATATTTTATTTGTATCTACATATATAAAAGGACATGTTCCCACTGACCGAGGTAAAACGCACGCACATCCGTAACCCCTGATAGTAAACGTGAAATTTGGACAGATTTATAATTCCAATTCTGGAAATCCACTAAGTAGGGAATTTGAAAAATTTTAACCCTAAAGGGATGAAATAGGGGTTGACAGTTTGTATGGAAAAAATCGGCATCAGCACCGATTTTTATAAAACTTTAAATTCAGACTCTTAAAAATATTTCATTGAACACTTGTTTCGTGGTTTATTTTAATTCACCCCCTAAGGGTGCAAATAAGATGTTGAAATTTGTATGGAAAAATCCTTAAATCACCACAGATTTTAATAAAATTTTAAATTTAGGCTCTTGACAATGTGCTATTCCTGCTAAATAGATATTATAGCCATAATATATATGAAAAAATAAATAACTTCTGCTTACGTAATTACTAGCTAGACCCCCCAACCCCCATGTCATCAAAAATAAGCAAATCCAAGACCCCCCCGCCCCCCTACAGTGCTTACGTAATACTTGAATGGCCCCCTAGTGTTAAAACATTAAGACTCCATTTCTCATTTTTGCGTGTTGAGTGGCAGAATTTAACGCCGGGCTTTTAGAGAAAAAAAAAATAAATTAATAAATAATAAATCATTCCCCCGAATGGGGTTCGAACCCACAAACGTCGCGTTACTGGCACACCCTTATCCCATGCGCCACGACGGCCTCTACGTTTTTAAATATGTTTAATAGTTATTAATATTTTGTTGCACCGTCTTGTTCTGAGATACTATATTTTTTGTAATATTTTTATTTAAATTATTGTTTTGGGTTCATTGACAAATGTCTTCAGTAATAGATTTTCTCATATATCCCCCATACTCAGACGGAGATCAGTTACGATTTTATTATATGTAGGTATAGATGGAATAGTGACTCAATTTTTTTTCTTCAGCTCTTTATTTATATTACTTACAACGTAGTGTAAAGAAATATGAAACAGATTATTTTCAATTTAGGTATACAGTATTATTTCGCCGAAGACTGTTGTCCCCGTGTCTCGCGGCCAGTGGCGGTCGAGGAGGAGCACCGTGAGGTTTTAGTGGGTATTCAGAGGCAGATGTAGGTGCCAGTCCGCGAGTCCCACATAACCCGCTCGAGTCCCCACTCGGGCCCGTATACGTAACAGGATTTCCTCACGTTAAAAAAAAGGTATACATTATTTTAGGGTTACTATATTACGATGGCGATTTAATTAATTCCAAAAATATTTTTGAGTATAAATATAATCTCAGCAAAGGAAAAACAAGTGAAAAATGCAATTCGTAAACACTTTAACACTTTGTTAGAAAAAAAAACCGTTATATGGGACACGGTCAAAAGTGTGAGAACATGATAATACAAAAATTCAAAGGTTAACCAATTCGATCTTGGCAACCATAAACCTTGAGTGTGGTTGTACAATGCTTAGTAAAAGTTAACTTGGCGGAGCGCGATAACTGACGTGACTTTGATAATATTGCTTTCCTTTAAGCGATTTACTTCACTTCAGCTATATACGTACATTTTTATTTTTAGGATCACGCTGTATCCCACGCACAGCAAGGTAGAGGGAACCTAGTGTTAAAACACTTTTTTCTCCATTTTCTACTGAATTCTAGAGGCATTGCGTTTTGAGTGGCAGAACTCTACAGCAATATTTCATTTCTAAAAAAATACAATTATCTAAATGTAACATTAAGTAAAGGACTATTATAGTATGTATTCATTGCATTTTACTAAATGTCGAAATTGAAATCTATTGTAACAGATAATTATAAGAACTTTATTAATTAATCACTGTCAAGTTTTGATATCGATTTCAAGATTTGCCTAATCAATTCAATCGAATATAATTTGTACAGCTTGATAATTCTATATTATTAAAAATCTTGAGAGCTGAGGCCAGTCGTGGTAACGTTTGGATATAATAAATAACTATAATATTCTATTTGTTTTATATTGCAAAAATTAAATTGAAATCAAAACTATATTATGATTCTTTTATCTATACAGATAAAAGTTATTTAAAAAATAAAAATCAGATATCAGTAACAACATTTGAGCTGTACATACTTATATAAAGAAATACATAACGTGACGCGTTTCCCTCATTTGAAGATCCTGTAAACGTATTTCATGTTTAAAACCCTGTCAAGCTTTATCTATCATTAAAAAAATATCTACATATACGCAGCAGCAGCAGCACAGCAGGTAGGCAGAGGTAACCAAATGTTTAGAAACTCTGTTCCACATTTAAAAAAAACCGTCGATTAGGAAATGAACCCACAACTATAACTCGCAATTGAACACATTGAACTACACCACAAAACTGTTATATTGTATACTGCTTCACGCTGTATCCCGCTCACAGTAGGGTAGGCAGAGCGAACATAGTGTTAAGACACTCCGTTCCCCACTTTCTGCCGAATTCTGGAGGCATTGCGTGTTGAGTGGCAGATCTCAACGCCGCGCTTAGCCTCGACACCATATTATATTGTATACTGAATAAATAAATAAATATATATCCGGAAAGCCAGTTGCGTAAAGAATACAAAACGACCACATAATAAGATCTCATTGTTCACGTCGAAAGTTCCCTTAGAAAAGTTGACACACGTGTGTAATATTTGTAGAGATGGAAACTTTTGTGGCCAACTACTAAATGTTAGTGTATAAAATCTATTCACGTAGCGCTTTTGTCTTATTTTACAGTGTATTCATTATTGGCTTCCATAGGAGCCATTATTATATTGAGTGAAAATTATATGTCAATGGGACAATCATCTGGTAGGTATTTTATAAGTTTATAATAATATTTCTTTAAATTTAATATTTCTTAATTATCTTTAGATGTTTGAAAACACATATAGGAACATAACACAAACAAAATATATTTTTAATTTTGGGAATAACGTTTTTTTACCTTCTCCTTTTTCCTCATAAAAAAAACCAAAGAAAAAAAATGAAATCAATCAATTAAATTATACGTTAAATTTTAACTTCAATGTCCAATGTAACTAGCTACTATACGAATGGCATATAAATAGTATCCTAGCATCAAAATATAAGTATTTAATCAATATTAAAAATAAATAAACCAGCTTCACGCTGTATCCCGCACACAGCAGGGTAGGCAGAGGGAACCTAGTGTTACGACACTCCTTTCCCTGCTTTCTGCCGAATTCTGGAGGCATTGCGTGTTGAGTGGCAGAATTCAACGCCGCGCTTAGACACCAGAGCGAAGAAATGGAAATATCAATATTATAGTAGTTTGTTATTGAATATTCACAAAAAAAAATACGGAAATTATTCATTTGACATTTATTCTACAATATTCAAATAGTTTCAAACGTTTATTTCTTCTATACTATACTAGATATTACTATAAATCAATGACCATTCTACGGTATAGAAGTCCTGTAGTAGAACTTACTACGTCATAGTACATACATAGTTATATGAGAGACAATTTCTAAGTTTTCCGCGAACAACGTACGTACGCACTAGTATGTTGACATACATATATGTACCTAAGTGAAAGAAAGTTTCTTCGTCTTTCATCACACACCTTCCATAGTACCTTCTTATTGCAGTTCAATATTACTGATGAATTATAGATATCGGTTTTATGTTTTGTACATTGAATTAATTTTATTTTATTTTATTAAATTATATTTATGCCTTGTGTATTTTTTTTTTATTTTTTAGATCTAGGAGGGTAGGATAGGGAACCTTGTTTTAACACCATGGGCTCAACCCAAAATAGTCTATTGCCCACCCCAAAAATTTTTATTTACAACAAAATTTGTCTCGAAAATTAAAAAAAGAACATTTACACGAACAAATCTGTTCAAAGCTAAAGTCCAGGCTCTCCTCCCCCCTAGGAAATATCTCTAGATAATGGTTAAGACACTCTGTTCTTCACTTTATACCGGACGAATTGAAGCCGGAACTCGAATGCCTCGCATTATCTTCTTACCAGAGCGAGAAAATGTAGATATTAATAAATAATAATTCAATCCCCTAACAGGGAATCGAACTCACAACCGTCGCATTTATTCTGACTAAATATATCTGTATAATTAGGAGCAAAATGTTTAAAAACTATAGATAGATAAATGCATAACGTTACTTCGAACGATGTTCTCTTTACACTTCTAAAAGAAAGATGAAAGGAACCTTCCAAAGTCACACAAACCATACAATAACCTAATAAAACCATATTATATCATTATATTACATTAAAGTACGCAATGATCGTTACTTTGTTAAAGAAATTATTATTGTTCAAAAACTGCGTTAAAATTAGAAAATTGGCGATGTTCTCGCACTTTCTACAGTGTCGTTATAGCGTAACATTTTTTTCTATTATATTATAACGACTTCATTACGTGGCTGTATATACTACAAACGTATGTACATACACACATACATACACACATACATACATACATACATACAAACATAAATACGTACATAAATACATACATAAATACATACATAAATTAGGCAGATGGAACCTAGTGTTGAGACACTCCGTTTTCTATTCTCCGCCGAATTATCGAGGTATTGCGTGAGTCGTGGAACTCAACAACGCTTTGTCTCGATACGGGGGCAAGGAAATAGAAATATAAATTTAAATCAGCTTCACGCTGTATCCCGCACACACCAGGGTAGGCAGAGGGAACCTAGTGTTAGGACACTTCGTTACCCACTTTCTGCTGAATTCTGGAGCTAAACTCCAGAATTCAGGCTTGACACCAGAGCGAAGAAATGGATATATAAATTCAAGTAAATATTTCATCTCCTCGAGTAAGGGTCGAACCTACATCCAATCGGTTTTACAGTCACACTTCGTGCCGCTGAGCCACGACTGGCCTCTGACAGACATACACACAAACGCAGCAAGACTACGGTGTGTGAACATTATTATTAAGTTATATAAGTGAGACGGTCGTCAAAGAACCCGTAAAGGTGCACAATTTTAATGAAAGTTGCAAACATAGATAGTCGATCGGCTTTAAGTGTCCGTGTGTTTGTGTTGTGTAATTATTATTTAACTTTTATTAACATTTGTATTGAGCCCTACAAGAAGTGTATGTACTGGCTGGCTTTCATACTTTTTTTGAATACATTTTTTACTATACTATATTTTTACTTAAATTTATATTTCCATTTCTTCGCTCTGGTGTTGATGTAAAGCGCGGCGTTGAGTTCTGGCACTCAACACGCAATGCCTCCAGAATTCGGCAGAAAGTAGGGAACGGAGTGTCTTATCACTAGGTTCCCTCTGCCTACCCTGCTGTGTGCGGGATACAGCGTGGAGCAGATTTTTATTTTTTCATAGCTAGCGGCCCACCCGCGGCTTTGCACGTTTGAACGACACAATTATTTATTTATCTACTTTTATTAAAGTGTATTTATAGAAACTTTGTTGGTTAGTTTAGTGTGGTTATCTATACTGGTATATCTACACTACACTAAATAAATTGTAATTTAAACATTTTCGAATGTAAGTTCTTTTTGCTTGCAATAAAGCAGAATGATGTTTGGTTATTTCATGTGTATCTGGGCGTTAGGTAGTTTCCAGTTACATCATTCGTGATTTTGTGGGATTTTTATAATAAAAAGTAGCCTGTATAATGCTCCATAGCTTAGGCTATCTTCAAGTAAAAGTACAATAAGAATCGGTTCAGCATTTCCTGAGATTAGCCCAGATAAACCGAAAAACAGGTAAAAATGTTAAAATCGTTTGTTTGTGTTTTTTAATTTTACTTCCAATTTATTGGTATTAGTAACATGAAATAATTAAGAGCAAATGTTTTATAATCTAAAGATATATAACGTTCATTTTGGAACGTCGACCACGTTCTGTACAAACTTCTAAAAGAAAAAAAGAACTAAACTCACACAAAATATGATAACTCTGGTAATTAAAAAAAACATTTTGAGATAATGTAAAAAAAAAATTATGCCATCACTCCTTTCCTAATGTTTCGAGGCAACAAAGAGAGCTTGATAGCTTTAGCCAATATCGCACATTGTAAAGCCAGAAGTATATTTGCAGGATCTGATATAACCATAATTGAGATTAGAGCCTACAACCATCGCATGTATGGACAAACATCTCAACTATGATGTAACACCCTGTATTACAATGGTTAAATATAATGTGAGAAAAGTAAAAGTTCCATATTTTTTATGCTTGTGCAACTAAGAATGTACGAATATTATAAATATTTTTAGACCTTAGAAAAGTAGTCAGAGGTATTGGAGTAACAAAAGCACGGTCCCACGTATCACTTTGTCTGCTATCTCACCTCAGCCACCCATCCACAATCAACCTCTTCTCTCTTCACACAAGCCCTCCGGAGGTGCCTCCTCATGCTTTTTACGTGTGATTTGTTTTCTACAAATTACAGCGCTGATTTATTTTAAAGCATATATATAACATATTTTCTATATTTTAAGGTTATTATCAGTTTTCTAACAATCTGCCGACCAGCTCGGTGCGTGCGCAATACAATTATCGATAGGAACTCTCGGCACGCGATCGTTTCCGAACAGATATTAGTCTTGGAACATAACTTTGCTAAACATTAATAGTTAAAATCAGCTTCACTCTATATTCCGCACACAGCAGGGTAGGCAGAGGGAACCTAGTGTTAAGACACTCTGTTTTCCACTTTCTGTCGAAATCTGGACGCATTGCGTGTTGAGTGGCAGAACTCAACGCCGCGCTTAGCCTCGACACCAGAGCGAACAAATGAAAATATAAATTTAAGCAAATATTTCATCTCCTCAAGTGGGGATCGAACCCACAACCAGTCGGTTTTACAGTCACACTTCGTGCCGCTGCGCCACGACTGGCCTCAAACATTAATAGTTATTTTCCTTTTATTCTCTAAGTTGATACAAAAATGTTCAATGAAGCAATGAACTGTTCTATTCTGCTCTGTTCTTTTATTATGGCGTTCAATAAAAACTGGTAGAAGAATAAAAAGTGGTAGAAGAGACTACTTTGTGATGTGGCATATACATTTCTTGTCTATGATATGTTAAAATCGAACGGATGAAAACGCTTAAAAATTATTAAAGTTATTTCTTTAGCTTTTAGCTAGATTTAATTTGTAAAAAATAGTGCAATTGCAATATTTTAATATTCCCCTATTACTATAATAGTAATTACTGTCCCACGGTCATTAAGCGATTATACGCAAATAACATTTTAAAAAGAATTATTCAATATTAAATTTATAATTTAATCATTTTGTTTTGTTGCTTATTGGTCGCTATATATTATATGAAAACACCATTTTCAGAGATTCCACAATGTTACCACCATAATAAGTTTGATTTATTTTTTTACTAAAACATAATGTGTGCCAACCTTTAGAAGCGTCCTCCGTTTTGTGTCTGCGGAACGCGGACTCATATTATTCAGTTATGCTTTCTTTAAGATTTAAAAATATTCTCTAAATATAATTTTTTTGTCCTTTAATATTTTGCATAATTTGCTATTTATAATATTATTTTGTAGTTTGATGGTGGATTTCTATATCCTATACTATACATTATATTTCTTTATATGTCTAACATACTCGTAGCTCTGTCAACCTTTTATTAATTTAACATTTTAATTTTTAACTCAAAAGTTATAATTTTTATGAATGTAAGACTATAAGTTTATAAGCTTATGGATATCTGGAAAAAATAAAAAAAAACAAACATTTAGCTGGTATAATGTGGTTGTCAGTTCAAATAATATAGGAACGCTTATATTAAAATTTTAAAATATAAGTCTTCCTTGGAGCTTCTTAGTGCGTTAAATTACGCTACTAAGCACGCAATGTATACAGGAGGCAGAAAATAAAGCGGATTTTATTGCAAGATTGCCTACTTGCCTACTACGATACAAATGTTTCCATGTCAATTCGAAAAACGCTAAACATGAAGATTAGAGGCCAGTCGTGGCGCGTGGTGGTAAAATATTTTTCTTTTCTTCGCTCTGGTAGCAAAAGTCCAGAATTCGGCAAAAAAATGGGGAACGAGGTTAAAAGAGGGAACCCAGGTTCTTAACACAAGGTTAAGAACCTGGGTTCCCTCTACCTACCCTGCTATTTGCAAGATACAGCGTGAAACTAAAAAAATATATGAAGATTATAAAATTGTTTTCTCAGAAGTCAAACCTTTGCAACATAAATATATAAGTAAAAATGAAACTTGTATTTATATTTTACATCAATTTTATACACGAAACTGTATAGTAATCGGTAATAAATCACAACTTAACAAAACTGGTTTACTTTTCCAGTTTAAAAGTTTTGCATTAAACAGCAATTTCGATTCCAAAAAGTGGCCCTTTATTCGAATGAAAGTGTCTTGTAAATATTTGACCTTTTACGTTAAAAAATGAGTCTTCACGATTAAATTGCTTTTAAATACATATTATATATAAAAAAAGAAATTTAAAATCTTGTAAATTCGTTTTACTTCCTTTATTTAACTTAGTTTTCGATTTTTATATTTTGTCATTTTGGTCGATTGTAGGATATATAGAAAGTTGGAACAGATTAAAATTAGCGACAGTGTGGAATTTAGGCGTGTTTAAAAACTTAAGTTTTTCCGTTAATGTTTCCGACAGATTATCAACTTATCAAGATTGTCGTCTCTGCATCTTATTATTTATCCACCAGTATATGTATAACTCGACGAAAGAAGTTTATAACACTACGGTAAGATATTTTTTATATATTTTTTTCTTGAAACTTGTACTTCAGGCGGTTTAAGAAACTCTCAGCATCTAGACCACATTTAAAATATTTAGCATTGATAGCCCAAGTTTCTATGCCCTATATAAAAATTGGGAAGATCCAAAACAAAACCCTTCCTTTACTTGACACATTTTGATTTTTTTCTTAAATCCCTGTTTTGCCAAAGACTGCGTTACGACTCAGTCTTTGGACAAACCTCTGGTCCTAGCGCAATCTTGACTCAAAAATTATCTAAAAAATTATGATAATGTAAATAAGTAAAAAACATATTTAAGATCTTGCAACCTCGTTTTACTTTCATAAAGCAAATAAACTAGAAAATATAGTATAATTAAATTAATTTCCAATAATATTTAATAATTTACGACATATGTATCTATATAAAAATGTATCGAGATTACGAAAGCAGCACCTTGACCGCTCTTGCGGTCACCTGTTTCGTATCACTGCCCACTACCCTAGCGTGACGTGTGAATGAGGAACTAAGAGATAGCCCTAGCATATCAATACTATATTAAACTAGCCCTTTGTAGATTATTTTATTTATCTGATTATTTTACAATACGTATACTCTTAGCATTTTTTAAAAGTATTATTAGGAAGGATAAATACTTATTTAGAAAACATATAAAAATTTGAACGTCTGGTCCGTTTCCAGGAGGCGCGGGTTCGAGTCCTGTTACATTAAATTTTTTATGCGTTTTCTAAATAAGCACATACATTCTTATATACACAATTTTTTTTTACATAGTCTCAGGATATTATATTAAGTCTTAGCTATTATGTATTTAATTAATTAAAATGAATATTGTAACTTAGCAATTAATACTATAGTTACTAAAATGTCTTTTTCTCTATTGGCCTGTTTTATTATTCGAAGTTAAAACCATAGCCTTTAGTGACTCCTCTTTCAAGCCGTGTTATACGATTTTATTATTACACCACTACAAAATGCGGGCGTAGTAATAGATTTTTCGGTTTTTTAAAGATATCATTCGCCAAGAATCAGTCAGTTATAGCCTGTAAAAGCGACAGGTTACGGGTTCGATTGTCGCTAGAGGAAATTAAATTTTAAATATTTTCATTCCTTCGTTTTCTGGTGTCGTAGCAATGTCTCCAGAATTCGGTGGAAAGTAGGAAGCGATATGTTCTAACACTAGGCCCCATATGCCTACCCTGGTACTTGTACGTACAGATACAACGTGATGCTGAAAAATATATCTTGAACACACTACATTAATAGCATATAGAAAAAAAATTACAAAATACGGACATTTTAATATTTTTTTTCCGATTTTTAAACATAAAATTCATCATAGATTCATCTTGTGTCACACACACACACATATACACATACACACACAGAAAACAACATCCTATCTCATTACAATGTGGCCCACGCCCAGCGCATCTGGGCCGCTCCACGAGAAAGCCGGCTTTCGTCTGACATTTCGTATGTGACGAAGTAGGTGCGGCTTCGCGTTAAAGGGAAAAGTTGTTTATTGGCCCGAATTTTGTGTCTGAGCATGTTTTTTTTTACTTCATTTAGCCAATTCTTTATATTTTTGTGGTTTTTGTTATTAGTTAGCATATAAATCTACACTTAAAGGTGTATACCAAATGTATCTGTCTATGTCTAATGTAATACTTACTATATATCAGCTTCACGCTGTATCCCGCACCCGGATAGGCAGAGGGAACCTAGTGTTAAGACACTCCGTTCCCCTCTTTCTGCCCAAATCTGGAGGCTTTGCGTGTTGAGTGGCAGAACTCAACGCCGCGCTTTGCCTCGACACCAAAGCGAAGAAATACTTACCATATACAATTTTAAACAAGAATTTCTCTATTTATCATAAAATATTCATTTAATTAATTACTTAATTAACGTGTTTGTGTGTGAAAAAGCAGATTATACTTACTGCTATATAAGAGTATATCAATAGTATTTTTTTTAAATGATACCGATACAAGATACATTTTGGTGGATAAAAATTTTTATGTATTGAATGTACCAAAAAATACATTTTGACATGAGAAAATTTAAGACCAAGATCTTGAATTTAATCTCTAGATTACTAGTTGCTTTTTATCAACTTCACGCTGTAACCCGCATATAGAGCGCAAAGAAATGTAAATAATAATAAATAATAATTAATTCCCACGAGTGAAGATCGAGCCCACAACCACCGCGTTACAATCACACTTTTGTGCCACTACGCCATGACGGTCTCAAAATTACTAGTTGAAGATCAAATTTAACAGAGAAATGCAATATCACGATTATCATCATCATTAGTTTATTTAGAGCAGTGGTTCCCAACCAGTGGTCCGCAGAAGCCTAAATAATTTTAATTTTATGACAGGGTGAGGCGAAGTTTCTGTTTAATTATCACAGTTAATTTTTATTATACCTACACGCATAGTCCCTGTTACCAAGAATGATATATAAAAGTGGTCCTTAATCAAGAAAAGGTTGGAAACCCCTGATCTAGAGACAATTATTTATATCTCCGATTGCAATTTGCCATACAAACATGCAGAAGATGGATATGTAAGTAGTTCTTAGCAATCGAGGCTACGGAGCAGGAACAGAAGAAACGCATTACAATTCAACCAATCCATCCGAGAAAGTGTCGACTACTAATCGGCAATCCATATATCGAATATCAATGACTGTAACGTTAGTCATACAAGGTCTTTTGGTTCCCTTTATTTCTTTACTTTTAGAGTTGTTCATCTATTAAAGTACAATTGTTAAATCCTGACGTAAAAATATAGGCCGGTCGTGGCGCACAAAATGTGACTGTAAAATCGACTGGTTGTGGGTTCGATCCCCACTCGAGGAAGTGAAATATTTATTTACATTTATTGAAAATATAAATGTTAATTAATATTTCTTCGCTCTGGTGTAGAGGCAAAGCGCGGTGTTGAATTCCGCCACTCAGCACGCAATGCCTCCAGAATTTAGCGGAAAGTGGGGAACGGAGTGTCTTAACCCTAGGTTCCCCCTGCCTATCCTGCTGTGTGCGGGATACAGCGTGAAGCTGATCTAATTTTCTTAATGTTTAGCTATGTATATTTTTAACTTCACTCTTTTAAACCACATAACTGGATGGGCTGCCTATGCATCATGAAGGTATACTCGTATGTATTTAGTTTAAATATAAGTTTAAATATAAATTATTGTTAATAAAAATAAATATTATCAATTAAACACAATAAGAAAGTGGAGAAAGTAAAACAATAACCAAACTATTCTGGGGCAATTGCATTTGCTTACTTTTTAACGAAGTATCACAATGCAGAACTATCATGTATTATAATTTTTCTCTTTGAAGTTTAAATATTGGACACTATAGGCCAGTATTGCCAGGTTCCAAAATGTATAACATTGATTTATTTATTTTTGAAATTAGAATGTAGATTATTTTATAAAAAAAAAATAGTAATTTATTTTTATTCGTAACCAAGCCAAAAAACCAAATATGTATACAAATAATCATATGAATTTAGTCTATATTATTTCAATTTCATTATAAAGATATTCGTACAGATAATAAATAAATGTATACCGTATTTATGCGAGTACAATGGCGGTCACTTCCGACGTGTGCGGGCCTACTTTTATCCACTTCATTTGAATTTAAACGTGATGGAATCTGTTGTCACACTTTGCTGTCATTTAATTAAAAATGATTTATATTTCATTACTCATTTTTTATTACGTATTATATAACTACTTAATGTTAATTAAATTATAACACCGATATTCGTTAAAAAAAAAAATTAACGTCAAATATTATGATCACAATTATTAAGATTTGTTTAAAGTTAAACGTGTATTTTTTTAAATAAAATTTTAGTTTCATTCATTAATTTCATTATGTTTATAATATGCTTGAAATATACTTAAAAATATTTTAAGATCATTATATAATATACATCATGGAAGAATCCGCAAATCTAGCTCAACAATTTGAACGTATATTTAAAAAAAATCTATGCGTTGGAAGCGTAAATCAATGGCGGCCTTAAAAGCATATTATAATTCGCATTTCAAATAAATGGTGAATTTAGGATGTAGGGTAAAAGAAATTAATTATAAGATAATGTGAATCCTTATTATAAAATTGAAACTAAAAAGATTGTTGTTTTTTTCTGTCTTTATTATACACACACAGGTGGTATATATTTTTTCATTGTCATCAAAAGAATTGGATATCATCAAGTCAAATTTATAATCTATACTTTCTAAAACCGTACAGTTTACCTGTATGTATGTATATTTCCCCAAATTAATCTAAAATAAGGATCTTTTACTTTATAAACTGATATTTCCAAAAATATTTACTTTTTATAAAAGTTATCTATCTGTTTTGGCTTATTCGTAAATCCTGGTGTCCATTTCTCATCCTATTAAAGTAATATTTACATTTATATGGACTGTAACATATGGACAACTTCAAGTTATTTTGCAACCATTTCTATTGCGAAATGTTAAACTACTGACAGCTCTATAATAAATCCTCCATTGGTTATAATGAACATACGATTGAAGAAGATATTTAAATCATTTTATTTCAACAACTTTAAGATGAATGGTGCCTTTCTATTTGTTGTTCAAAATGAAAGTAAATGAGCATTATACTATAAGTATAATATAATATAATTTAATATTATAATATAAGTTTTTCTATTAAATGCATTATAAATTTTAAATTTTTGTAAGTGTATATAGTACCCGAACGCAATTAAATATTTTTTGCGTGTTGCATTTTTATAACAGTTATTTCTTTTCTTAGCTTCACGCTATATCCTACACAGAGCAGGATAGGCAGAGGGCACCTGGGAACCTAGTGTTAAGACACTCTGTCCCCTTTAAAGCACTTCTGTTGCCCATTTCCGCCAAATTCTAGAGGTATTGCATGTTGAGTAGTGAAACTCCATGCATGTCACATTTACAGTGGCACGCTTGCGTCCCTGCATCACGACTGGCCTCTTATTTTTTTTTATTTTTATGATTATTTATCTTAATTTTATTGTAAATAAACTTAATGATAGTACACTCTATTCCTATATTCTCTATTAACTTTGCCATAATGCCGTCCAAATAAAAAAATATACATTGCACCTTGGAACTCCAAAAATGTTACAAAAGGTTTTATTATTTAATAAAAATAAATGTCAGCTTAACAATCCTAAAAGTTAGTATTATAAAAAATATATATTTTATTTTGAATCCGCATTCATTTAACAATGAATACTTATTTACTCATTGCGACCGGCAGTAAACATGACATCATACAGAACTTCGCGAAGGATCATACGACAAAAGTAATTAAATATCGACGTTTGTAACTATGTAAGTTTATGGTTTTATAATAATTACAATGAAAACTATACAAAACGTTAACTTCGGAAGATACCCCTGTATTTACGTCATAGCTAAAAGTCAATGAAAAGAAAGCAATTTCAGATAGCCAACCTTTATTCTGAACGTCTTAAAATATGATATTTGTTTAAGTAATTGAGGCCAGTCGTGGCGCAGCGGCACGAAGTGTGACTGTAAAACCCACTAGTTGAAGGTTCGATCCCCATTCGAGGAGATGAAATATTTACTTAAATTTATATTTCCATTTCTTCGCTCTGGTGTCGAGGCTAAGTGCGGCGTTGAGTTCTGCCACTCAACACGCAATGCCTCCAGAATTCGGCAGAAAGTGGGGAACAGAGTGTCTTAACACTAGGTTCCCTCTGCCTACCCTGCTGTGTGCGGGATACAGCGTGGGGCTGATTTGATTTTATTTTTGAAGTAACTGAATAAGTACGTTGACTTTGATTTGAGTTTACTAAACAAAGACACAATATTAGAGAAAATTAAGATTTGTTTTATTTATTGAAATATTTACTACGATTCATTTAAATTAAACTAAACTCTCATCACGGCGCTGTGAAACTGCAAAGTAATAAGTTTGTAGTATTTTTTTTCTTCTATGAAACACCTATAAATTTTTACTTTTCGCAATTTTTCCTTTATCTGGGGTATTTATTAGAGGTTGTTTCGTATAAAATTTAAAGATTCTGAGTTCACGGGAAGCACCCTATAGGTTTTGACTCTCTTGTCAGTTTCTAAATTTCAGCATAAGCCGATAAGGGTTCCGTTTTTCCTTTCGAGGTACGGAACCATAAAAATATGGATTAAGATACATCTGTTTTATTGTCTACAACATCGATTTTGAAAAAAACAGTAAAAAGTAAAGCAAAGATTTAGTTAATATTTTTTTTATCTTTTCACATACCGTGCACAATTCTTTTTATATATATAAAGTGAGGGAAAAGTATGAATTTCTATTGAACAAAACCAGTGGCGTAGCTAGGGTATTTGCTGCCTGGTGCGGCTTAGGACTTGATGCCCTTTAAAATGGTCAAAATAATTTCAGATTTCAAAACACAGTAGAGTAGATATATAATTTTTTATTGCTTCAAAACTATAATAACTATATATAAGTTATAATGGGGGTATAATGGTGTGTCAAGTGGCGACGAATGCGGCGTTGGAGACCGCCACCCAACACGCCACGAGGTGGAGGACGGAGCTACAAATAGCTACGTGGAATGTAAGAGGAGGGATGGAAGAAAAGATGAATGAACTGTTAGATGTGATGGATGATAGAGATTTGGATGTCGTCTGCGTGACTAAGACAAGCGGAAGGGCAATAACACTACCGATTTACCGGGCAGTCGAGTCGCTTTCTGGGCCGGCGTACCAGAAAGCCAGCAGGGCTGTCAAGATGTAGGTGCGCTATTATCCTCTCGATTGGTTAGTGCAACGGTTGAATACAAGGCGAAACACCCGGGACTGCTTGGATTCGCTTTAAGCTGGGGATAACCAGAATATTCTTGTTACCGGCGTATGTGCCAGTATCCTCAGCTCCATTAGGCGAACTCGAGGAGTTGAGTTTTGCGAGAGTGCCAGGATGCGTTAGAGGGAATGAAAAATTAATAATATGTGGCGATTTCAACGGATGAATCGGAACTGCGCGAAGCGGTTACGAGGGAGTGCTAGGTCAGTATGGTAACAAGAAAATAAATGAGACTGGAAAGCTTATATTGGAAATTTGCAAGAAAAGGAATTTGTTTGTGGCAAACACGACGTTTGAACACAAATAAATTCACATGTATACATGGGAGCGAGCGGAAGGGAAAAGTATGATTGATTTATTCCTAGTGGATCCGCGTATTCGAAGCCAAGTTATAGACACGCGAGTGTTTAGTGGTTCTGAGCTGGGAACAGACCATTATCTAGTCGTTGCTAGAATAAGGGATCTGTTTGCAGGTTGGCGCAACTACACAAGGTGTCCAAACTTGGAGTCGAAGTATCGCATAAGAAATTAGAAGCGTCAACATCCACCGATTAGAGAGGAATATCAAGAAAGAGTTTCCAAGAAGCTAGACAGCAGCGAATCTGGAAATGAAAGTATTGGAGTATGCTGGTAGAACCTTAAGGATTGCATAAAAGAAGCAGCATTAGAGGTATGTGGTAAAGGGAAAAGAAGGAAGGCTTTACCAAAAACCGCGACGAATGGTGGGATGATGAAGTGGAAACTGCTATAGAAAGAAAAAAGAAAGCATGGCAGGATTATAAAGCCTCAGCTAAGGATAAAAGTATGAGAGAAATTAAAAAGAAACAGTATAA
>JAATLQ010019213.1:0-66751 GCA_013421005.1 Heliconius erato x Heliconius himera
GTCGAAAGCCTTACTGAAGTCCGTGTATATGACATCAACACACGATTTTTTATCGATACAGACAGATATTTTGTTGACAAAAGAAACAAGGTTAGTAGCTGTGGACTTCGATTTACAGAAACCATGTTGCTGTGGTGTAATAATTTGCTTAATTTGCCAAGCAATGTACGGAAATATCAGTTTTTCGAAGAGCTTGGCAAACACGGTTAGAATAGATATAGGTCTATAATTTATAATTGATTCTTTTAAACCATTTTTGTATATCGGAATAGTCAAGGATTCCTTCCATCGAGACGGAAAAGTACCTGAAGTAAGAGATTTATTAAAAATGATATGTAAAGGGGTCACGAGTGCATTAGCACATTTCTGCACAAAAATTGCTGGTATTCCGTCACAACCGGCACCCTTGCGAATATCAAGTCCTTTTAAGGCTTTTAGGATCTCGTCTTTACTTAAAGATTTTAGTGACAGACAGCAACTAGATAAGGATGTGCTATTAACAGCCACTTCGTGTGATTCCGAAGAAGAATCGAAGGCTGAACCAAAATGTTCAGCAAAAAGATTGCAAATATCCATGCCGTTAGACGAATATTTGTCGTTATAAGACATTTGCGCGGGGTAGGAGCAAGTGCCGCCTTTTTTCTGTTTAAGGAAGGACCAGAACAGTTTTGGATTGGATGTCATATTAGCTTCCAATTGCAGTATGTAGTTCTTATAACACGAGGTCGTCAATTTGCAACATCTTTTTTTACTAAGTTGTAAGAAATAACATCCCGTGGGTTGCTATTGAATTTGAGAATCTTTTTACGATATTTAAATTTTTCATGTAACATATTAATTAACTCTGAAGAGTACCATATAGGGTACTTCCTTGGACGTGGTTTCGAAATGGGAACGTGTTTCCGAATTATCGATTGAAGTATTCTGTAGAATATCGTGAGCATATCGTCGACAGTTACGCCAGCACATAACTTTACATCCCAGGGAATATCATTTAGCTCTTTGATGATGGATACATAGTCAGCTTTGTAAAAGCAAAGTCGGGTAGTAAAATTCTGGGGCAAGTTAGTTGTTGGGGAAAATGGAATTATAAACTCTAACGGAGGATGAGCGGGGTCAACCAACGAAAGAGGATTAGAGCTCACGTTTAATTTAGTAATAGTAATATTACTTAAAATGAGGTCTAAAATATTGTCCTTGTTGTTGCGAATTAAGTTGTATTGAGTGAGCTCGTGTAAAGAAGCAAAGTCCATAAGCATATTGTTATATAAGCTGCTGCTAGTGATTGGCAATGTAGACGACCAAGGAATAGTACCTAGATTAAAATCACCAAGAAGTAAAATCTGATTAATGTCCAGAGAATCAAGGACTCGGTTACAATTATCTAGGAAATCTCAGGAACTACTGATATATTTTTTTCTGTAGTCTAGCAAGAAGGCCGTAAGCTATAATATTGCTATCACATTAATCATTCCACGCTGTATGCAGGGTACAGGATACACAGCAGGATAGGCAGAGGGAACCTAGTGTTAAGACACTCCGTTCCCCACTTTCTGCCGAACTCTGGAGCCATTGCGTGTCGAGTGGAGGAACTCAACGCCGCGCTTTGCCTCGACACCAGAGCGAAGAAATGGAAATATAAATTTAAGTAAATATTTCATTTCCTCGAGTGGGAATCGAACCCACAACCAGTCGATTTTACAGTTACACCTTGTACCCCTGCTCTACGACTGGATTTCAATATCACCCACTGTACTTATCGTCATTTAGAATGTATCGTGTCATATCAATCCTCTCTAGCAAATGATAAAATGATTATACTAAAATTATTATTACTTCACGCGATTTCGAAATCTGTCGAATACCTCACAATTTTTTAAATTTTAAGGTAAGCGGAGAAAATTTTTTTCTATTTCTCGTTCAGGTAACGTAACAAATAGTGGCGCTCAAGATTTCGGCGCTTAGTGGAGAATAAAAGTGTCTAAATGGGTATCAGAGTGTCTTAGCACTAGGTTGTCTCTGCCTACTGTTCTGCGCATTTGCTCTGTTCTGTTTTTTTTTGTTTAACTTTAAAGGTAAATTTTCTAACTTGAACACATTTTAACAACATGCAAGGTCACGTAAGTGGTTCAAAAATGCATGCTCTCAAAGCTAGCTCTAATGCGCTGTGGTGGTAATTGTTCGAACAAAATTTAAATTAGTTACCCTCATGATGCTGTCGGAATATTCGTATTTTTATTATTGAACTTTTTATATCTAATTTTGTCATTTATATATATATTTTTTTATTCATTAACTGAAATAGAAATTATTTTATAATTAACAAAAAACTTTACGAAACCAGTATTGACAGGTTGCGGGTTCGCTTACTATTCGAGGATGTGAAATATTTAATATTTTCATTCCTTCACTCTAGTGTGGAGGCAAAGCGTAGTGTTGAGTTCCACTCAACATACAATGCCTCCAGCATCCAGCGTAAGTGGGAAAAGGAGTGAGAGAAAGGGGGGACAGAGACTTAACACTCCCTCTGCCTACCCTGCTACATCTGGGATACAGCGTGAAGCAGAAAAAAAACTCATCATATCGTCATCTCATTATCTTTTTTCTCATTTGTGTGGACTTCATGATTGTGTCTTAGAAAAAAAATAAGTTTCTAAATATATATAATATACATATAAGCAGAAAAATATTTGTCAATTCTATATCTACATGTTTTTTTTTAAATCATATACAGAAGAAAATATCAAGTCAAGTCAGTTATGTTCATAACAGAAGCAAAAAACCACTCAGTAATTATTTTATTTGTTTATCTGTAATTTTTTAAGCGAATTACTTAAAAACTATAGATATAAATGAATGAATTGTGGAACAATAAGTACTTTAAGTTTGGAGCTTTATTTTTTTTAATTGTTATACAGGTGTTCAATTTAGTTTTCGTAAAAACGATAAAACTAATAAAATTTTATACATTATTTACTCATAGTACTGGATATAGTAGAGGGTTTTTGATATTGTGAAGGGTTGACACTTAGAGCAAATCATGAAAAAAATGATCATAAATTCTTATCGTTGTATCGATGAATACAGAATCCTTATACAAATCTATAATTGATTTATATAGTAAGTTGGGTCAGTTTATGCTAGAATAATATACTCTAATTATTCATTATAGAAATCAGTGTGTGTATTCGTTTAAAATTTATGAATTTTAAATTTGTTGGCACATTGCAAACACCACATGTATTGATGTGTATAGTTGTTTTGTGAATAATTATTATTAATGGATATAAAATATTAGCTTCACGCTGTATCCCGCACATAGCAGGGTAGGCAGAGGGAACCTAGTGTAAGACACTCCGTTCCCCACTTTCTGCCGAATTCTGGAGGCATTGCGTGTTAAGTGGCAGAACTCAACACCGCGCTTTGCCTCGAGACCAGAGCGAAGAAATGGAAAAATAAATTTAAGTAAATATTTCATCTCCTCGAGTGGGGATCGAACCCAATACCAGTCGGTTTTACAGTCACTCTTTGTGCCGCTACGCTACGACTGGCCCCTGAATTTTCTTATATTTAACTTTTAAATATTTATAAGTACACTTTTTACATATTAATCTATATCGTATAGTCTACAGAAATCAAAAATCCAAAAATATTCTTGATCATTATTTGACTTTGACTCCAAGACAAATTATTTATTGATATTCTGGAAATTATGCCATATTTTTGTAATGATTGGTATTCCCGAGATATCATTGTTATTCCCAAATTCCTAGGAATCATGAATAGTCAAAATCAGTCGATAGGTTTTATTAAATTCTACGTCCTATTTTATATTAAAATTTCTAAATTCTTAAAAAATTCTCGATTGTTGGTAAGATGGCCTAAGAATTATATTTAAAAATATTTTATTTTATAGTTTTTATATATGAACAATTTTTTGTATTATGCAGAATGCTGAAGAAACTTAGTTCTGCACTTTTTGTCCATTTTAAAGATATTACAAGTCCATTTAACACCGTGGTTGTTATTTCTAAGGATAGCAGTCAAAATGGAAATTTAATCTATTTGTCTCCTATTTACCGTTATGTTTCTTCATTCATATTTAAAATTATTTTTACTATATAATCTTTTCATTAATTTATAATTTTATTACAAAATTGCTCATGGTTTTTTTTTATAAATATTGTTAGGAATATAGTAAAGGATATATTTTATGTGATTTTTATATGCTTAGTTTTTTTATAGTATAATATTATTTCAATGATATTAGCTTGCTTGTATTTATTAATGCCAGCTTCGATTTATTAATATCTCATCAGTAATAATTCAGTATAAATTTACAAATTCATATTGAATTAAAACACAGACATCTTTTCAATTTTTTTTTAATATATTTTCAGAGGGTTAACTGCGTTTCACTGATAGAAGAAAACACTTGCACTATCACACGTTGCATTTGTAATTCAAATTGCTCAAATAACGTCAATCTATTCGCTCAGTTTCAATTTATTTGCTCAGTTAGCCCCGAATTGCTGGAAACTTGCTGAATAAATGCTAATTTTCTCTCGTGTTTAGAACAATTGTGTCCGAAAGACGTGTTAGTACATTAAATATTTTATACCTTCAGCTAAATTCAATTATTTGGTTATTTTAAACCTGCCTGCCTGCCTGCCTGGTCGGTTTCCAGGAGGCGCGGGTTCGAGTCCCGCTGCGTTCAAATTTTTATACGTTTTCTAAATAAATATTATTATATTACTTATTTTGTTATTATATAGAAGGTGACAGGCCTGAAGGTTGAGGTCAGTTGTAGCGCAGCAGCACGAGGTGTGACTGTAAAACCGACTGGTTGTGGGTTCGATCCCCACTCGAGGAGATGAAATATTTACTTAAATTTATATTTCCATTTCTTTGCTCTGGTGTCGTTGAGTTCTGCTACTCAACACGCAATGCCTCCAGAATTCGGCAGACAGTGGGGAACGGAGTGTCTTAACAATAGGTTCCCTCTGCCTACCCTGCTGTGTGCGGGATACAGCGTGAAGCTGATTTTGATTTGTATAGAAGGTACATAGTTTAAAAACGTAATTTTTAATATATTACAATGTTCCATATAATATATGTAACTTTCAACTATACAAAAAACTAGTCATCGCCTTCAATTTTGTTTAAAATAAAACGTAAAATCTTCAGCGATATATTAAAATTCCAAAAAAATTACCTATCGCCATATCGACTTATTTATTCCTTTGAGTATTACCTTAGAACTCAATCCTTTAGATTAATAGTTCAAAGACTTGTTATTTTTCTTATTTTTATTTTTAAAGATGATTTTTTTTTATTGAGGTCAATCGTGGTGTAGGCACATGTGCGACTGTACGCATCTTTTTGTGGGTTCAATTCCACTCTGGGAACAAGGCAAAGCTCGGCGTTAACACGCAGTACTTCCAGAATTGGGTGGAAAGGAGGGAACGGAGTATCTGACCAATAGGTTCCCAGGTTCCCTCTATCATCAAGCGTGAAGCTAAAAATCTTCTTCAGCTTACCTAAATGTACAGTTTCATTTAAAATTAATTTTGTAATCCATTACAAGAACGACACAATAATGATTACCCTGCGGGGCTATCGTCTAACTCATCTGGTTTAATAAAGTGACAAACGCCGAGCTTATGCGATGTGAGCACATTTGCTTGTTGGTCATTTTGAATACTCCATTACTTAAAGTGAAATTTGGGCTAAAATATTGCTGGCCATTAATAAGTTAGGAGTTCTGTTGTGATTATATGCATTATATATTTAATAAATCTCCCGCATAAAAATTTCTTCTATTTGATAACTTTGTGAAAACTGAAATCTACACATATATTTTGGCTTGAATCTTCTAAATAATACTTAATTCAGGGACTGTGGCTGTTGTGGCATGGCGATGCTGCTGCGGACTATGAACGGGACGTTTGTGTGTTCGATTTCCATTTGGGTAAATGAATTATTTTCATTTCTAGGCTAGGTAAGAATATAAAGTGCAGCGTTGATTCAGAAATGATTGATACATTTTATTACCTTAACTAGATATGCATAACGAATATTTCTATGTATTTTGACTTAAACTAATTAACATAAGTCCCTGACGAACATATCACAATTATAATACGACACCGTGAATGTAAGTAAGTATAGGAATATTGTAGACTTGTAATAAAATTGTAACTGATCGCTGCCCATACATGGATGATATATGAGAAAATCTATAATAGAATCTAAAATAATGATTTTGCATTGCTATTATTTTAATTTTCAACATATATTGAAGGCCACTACATGCACTAAGATCTTAGACCTAGAGGCATTACGTATAGAGTGGTGGAACTCAAGGCTGCGACTTACCTCGTTACCAGAGCGAGAAATGAAATATTGAATATTTCATTTCCCCGAATGAGAATCGAATCTACAACCTTTCGTGTTTACAGTGGTACGCCGCCACTGTGCCACGACTGGCCTAATTCAAATCTATAAAGAAAACTATTTATTATTTTATATATCTCATTACTTTATAGTATCGTTTCATGTACAATATCCTTTATGAACTATACCAGTGATTCTCAACCTTTTTTTTGTTGCGGCACATATTTACGATTTCAAAATTTGGCGGCACACAAAGAGAAATTACTTACTACAACACACTGCATAAATAGTTTATGACAAAAATTTTAAATATACGAAATTATTTTTTTGTGGATTTAAATATATATTCATGTTTAAAATATTTTTCTTTTTAAATGATATAATTTAATTATATTAACATTATTATATATTTGCAAAATTTGGCGGCACACAAAAGTGCCGCGGCACAGTGGTTGAGAATCACTGACCTATACCAGCAATCACGCCAAGCAATCATACTGTTCACGTCCAATCAACGCTGATATATCGGAATTGTGTTCAAACAATGACGATCGAGCACGTAAAAAATGAAAATGAAGAAGAAATATATAAAACTAAAACTAAACTAGCTTCACGCTTTATCTCTAGCGGGGTAGTCAGAGAGAACGGAGCGCCAAACGCTACGGTCTCTATATACCTCTTTCGCCTCGTCCACTGTCATCAACCTCTTCATACATGCCCTCCGGGGAGTCCTGCTTGCTTTTTTACGTGACCTTCGTCTAGTATCTTTTATATTGTGTTTTCGAAGGTCAACCGAGGTCTCCCCCTAAGAAGTATATATTTTTTATTTTAGTAGTTAACCTAATTCTCACAATAAAATAAAGTTAAGTGATATGAAAACAGAATAGAACGTCCATACTTATATTGAAAAGGTGAAAAGTTTATTTGACTACACAAGCATCTCTCAGGAACTAGTAAAAGATTTGTATGTAAGTAAGTTTTGTGTCTGATTTATGTAAAAAAATTAAATGTTATTGTTTGTGGGTTTGATTTCAAAATCGGAGGAATTAAATGCTTAATATTTTCATTTCTTCGCTCTGGTAACGAAGCAAAGCGCTATGCTTCAAGAATTCGGCAAAAAGTGGGGAACGTGAAATGAGTTAATGGAAAACGGAATGTCTACACAAGGTTCCCAGAATCTCACTGCCTTCCCTCCTATGCGCGGGATACATCGTGAAGCTAAAAAAAATGATTTTCTTTAACTTTGAAATTAAATCTTAAATTAACAAATATATTGATTTCTTTTAACTTTGAAGTTATTTTTTATTACTTGAACACATTTTGACACAATGACATGCACGGTCACGTAAATGGTTCAAAAATGTATGCTCTCAAACCTCGCTCTAATATGCTGTTGTGGAAATCGTGCGAAAAATTTAAATTAGTTTCACGCATGACGCTGACGAAATATTCGTATTTTATTCTTTAACATTTATATATCTAATTATGTTATTTGTATTTTTTTTATTCGTTCATTTAAAGAGAAATTATTTTATAATTAACAAATAACGTTAGAGGCCAGTCGTGGCGCAGCGGCACGAAGTGTGACTGTAAAACCGACTGGTTGTGGATTCGATCCCCACTCGAGGAGATGAAATATTTACTTAAATTTGTATTTCCATTTCTTTGCTCTGGTGTCGGGGCTAAGCCCGGCGTTGAGTTCTGCCACTCAACACGCACCGCCTCCAGAATTCGGCAGAAAGTGGGGAACCGAGTGTCTTAACACTAGGCTCTCTCTGCCTACCTTGCTGTGTGTGGGATACAGCGTGAAGCTGATTTAATTTTTTAATTTTAATTTTTAACTTTTAATTTTCTCATTTGCGTCATACAGGAAAAAAATATATAACAGGCCTTATTATGTCTGATCACATCTTTTAATTTTCAGTTAAGATTCACATCTTTTCATATCTGTTCACAAATGATAGGACCTGAATATTAGAAATTGCGGCAGCACTGGAATGCCGGGCTGACTGTGACAGGAGTGAAGCGAGCCCAAAGCATGCAGTCAGCTTACAAAAACAGTACACTTATTATACAGGTCCCGCGGTGCAGGCAATTTTTGATATTAAGTTGAATAGAGCAGATACACTTTGATCTTCGCTAAAAGAGGAGATGGTACTAGAGCAGGTACCAGAGCAGGCAGCCCTGATTGATTAATCCAGCCCTAATTCAGCCCTTAATTTTAGAGACCACCACCATGTATTGTTCTCCGTCACTTGTTCCATCAATAGAATAAACGCTCATACCCGCAAATAAAGTTAAGTTTGTAGACTTATAAATTGTACTTCCCTTTGACATACCTTCTGGGACGAAACCCTCGATCTACGAAATCTACTCGCACTTGACCGATATTTTTCTCATATAGGTTACCGTCCTATGATATGTCATTTTCTTATTTTCTATTTATAGTATAATATTGGTATAAATTGGAGAATCTAAAATAAAAGGGAAAATAAATAAGAGGATTTGAAACTAAATATTGTGATTACTATTTTTCTTTTCAGTATTACATTATTGTTGAAATCTAACTTTTAGATACCAAGATCTATGAACAGATATTGTGTATTATATTTGATACGTGTTTGTAATTTTTTAAATAAGAGATAACATCTAATATTATCTTATGCTTAAAAAGTTCAGCCTTTCAGCCGCAGCCGCAGAGCAGCATCAGTACTCCGATTCTCTATAAGCAATTTCAAGAATTCGAATGGAAAGGAGACAACCAAGTGTCTTGACACTTGGTTACCTCTGCTTACCCTGCAGTATGCGGGATACTGCGTGAAGCTGTTTTTTTTTTGTGATAAACATAAGTCTAATTAAAGCTCATGCTGAAAATACTTTTAACTATTACTATGTGAGTCATAAAATATGAAAAACATTCTTTTTTTTTTCAGATTTACACTAGCTAGCTTTTTTCCAGAGTTGAGATTTCATGTTAAGCGGCGATTTTAACGCCACGCTTTGTCTTGACAGAGCAGGGAAATGAAAATAATATATTTTCCCGATTGGAATTAGAACCCACGATAATCGCGTTTACTATGAGACTTAATTCTACTGCGCCACGAAGGTCTCGTTTGTCTTTTTTCCTAGCTTACTGTATAACATACATCAGGGTAGACAGAGGGAACCTGAAAACCCAGTGTTAAGACAATTCCGTTTACCACTTTCTAACAAATTCTAGAAGCATTTCTTTTTGCCTCGTTCTCAAAGCGAGCGAGCGGAAATCGAACTTACATCCTGTCGCGTTTACAGTCAAACCCTTGTACTCCTGAACCACGACTGGCCTCTAACCGATTCTTATTATGTTATAATTACAACATTTTTACTAACACTCAAAAATATTACAAAACTACCTTCAAATTACATTATTACATTCCCAATAACAAAAACAAACATACAATCAGTAAAAATATCATATCAATGTCTATACAATGTCCAAAACACAGGAAATATATCTTTTCTTATTTAACAATACAATAATTTCCACCAGGGTGAGCAATTGTCCGGAAAGCCGGGACAGATATAAATAGAGAGAGACGTCGTACGTATTTATACCGAGAGTTTCAAGAGATGATCTTTTGAGACAGATTCGTCGAAGCAAAATTTACGAGTTATACCTTTAGAAATTGGATCTGTTAGGTCCTTTTATTCCTGCATTGCTATAATAATAATAATAATATTTTTAATAGTAAACATTTTATTTGCTTTACTGATTAAATATAGAAATTTACTAACTGTAAGTGTGATTGGTGGTGGCTCCGTTTTCTACTTGGGTAAATGTTTTTATTTAAATTGTTTTTGATTTATCGTAATGAAAAACAAAAACAGAAGAACAGAAAGAAGCAAGACATAAAGAAGCTTTAACTTCCGACACCCAATACGCAAGGTTAAAAAAATTTGAAGGGAAAGTCGAGAACAGAGTGTCTGATAGATGAAGAATGATTTTGAACCTTAAAACATTTATATTTTTTTAATAGAGGCCGGTCGTGGCGCAGCGGCACGAGGTGTGACTGCAAAACCGACTGGTTGTGGGTTCGATCCCGATTGAGTTCTGCCACTCAACACGCAATGCCTCCAGAATCCGGCAGAAAGTGGGGAACGGAGTGTCTTAACACTAGGTTCCCTCTGCCTACCCTGCTGTGTGCGGGATACAGCGTGAAGCTAATTTAATTTTAACATTTATATTTATGTATTTACTTTAATGATTATTTACTGCCATATCTTACAAACAAATGCAGAAAAAAACTCTCTTTAATGATATATATCTGCTCACAAAGATATCATTTATAAAAGGCATATATAGTATCTCTGATTTATTATAATATATTAAATAATAAATAACTTACACATTTTGTAGTGACTCTTTTCCAGAAATGCCTTATTGGTTTCGCAATAAATGACAAATCAAATTATTTCAAGAAATAATAATAGAATAATAAGAAATAATATTTTTTCAAGAAAAACCGGTCAGTACAAGTCAGAATCGCCCAACGATTCTGTACCGATATTAAGATTGTAAACCATCTTATAAAAATTGACAAAATTAAGTTTGCCGACGTATGGACCATATGGACATATATGGACGATCTTTTTATGTGAAATGAACTACAAATATAAATTTGCAATGATTTTTTTAATATGATATACCTATAAATTTTCACTTTGTTTCGTTTGTATAGTAGGTTTTTTCTTCGTGCCGAATTTTATGACTGTAGGTCCACATGAAGTACCCTATAGGGTTTGATTACTGGGTGATATTCATACGAAATGCAGCAAAAACGATACATAAATGCTTACATCTTTTGATTGCGTTGACTTAGGAGCTTAAGATTGTTTTCTGTGCTCTAGGGGACCGTATATCTAAATTTTTATATTAATTTCAGCTTGATGCCTTTTCTGTACTTAAAAAAAAAACTCATTTTGAATAAATATATTATAAATAAATGTTGCATTTTTTAAATAGTTTCTCGTTGTATCCCGCATGTAGTACGGGTAGGCAGAGGGAACCTAGTGTTAAAAGATTCCATTCCCCACACACCACTCAATTTTCAAGGTTTGTCTAACTCAACACTGCCGTTACGTTGTTTTTGTGGCCAGTCGTGTCGATAATAAATATTTATTAAAATTTATATTTCAATTTCTTTACTTTTGTATCGAGGCAAGGGCAGGCCCCTACTATGCCTACAGACTTCTGCAAAAAATGGAGAACTGAGTGTCTTATCCTACTGTGTGCGGGATACAGCATGAAGCTAATATAATTTATTTTATTTAAGTGAAATGTGGACACGTTAGTAACGAAGAATTTAGTCTTATTATATAAAGTTAAAATCTAACAGTAAAAGGTGTAGTATCTATAGTCTAATGTCATTAAGTAAAATGTCAAGAAAAGTTTCATCTTTGTTCACGATAGCGCGGCCGAACGTACACTACCGTGTTGTGACGTTATCTGACAGTTCGTTGGAATTGCCCTAAACTGACAGCTGCAGTCCTAAAATGGTATTTACCGATTATAATGTTTACTTTTAGGCCAGTCGTGGCGCAGCGGCACGAAGTGTGCCTGTAAAACTGACTGGTTGTGAGTTCGATTCCCACTCGAGGATGAAATATTTAATTAAATGTATATTTCTATTTCTTCGCTCTGGTTTCGAGGCAAAGCGCTGCGTTGAGTTCTGCTACTCAATACGCAATGCCTAGAGAATTCGTCAGAAAGTGGAGAACAGAGTCTCTTAACACTAGGTTCGGTCTGCTTACTCTGCTGTGCGCAGGATACAGCGTGAAACTGATATTTTATAATATTGCTATACATCATATTATTGTCATACTATCGTGTGCAGTGGAGCACCAGCTAACAACTTAGCCTGGTCCTTTGCACCCGTATGTCGCCGGATTGGTGGTACACCATTTCTTATCAATACAGCGTGTTGGCTGGTTTGTCGTACCCTAAGCTTATTATTAAAAAATATTAGAATATATTTTAATTCCTTTTTTAAGCTTTCGTTGAGTACACTTATACATAAAAGTAAGAGATTTGGATTTAACCATGTAGCAACTTACAAGCGGGGAAAAAACTTTTTTGGGAAAACTGATAAACTAACAAGTACTCTTTAAAGTGAAAAGGACTGTTTTTGGAACGTTGATATCACTCACGACACGTTCTTTCACTAATAACGGCCTACCATATAAGGGCATTTTTATTACTTTTAAAATGGTATTCCACACTTAATAAAGAAAAATACTTCTTTGAAAACGTATAAAAATTTATATCTATAATTAAATTATCATTTTGCTGATAGTGATAATCGAACCTACAACCGCCGCGTTTACAGTCACTGCGCCACGACGGCCTGAACAAGATAAAGGTCAATACCATTTGTTGGTTGTTCTTTGCTTTTTATATATCTCCGTGCACTTTCTATTGAAATTATTTAAAATACTTCACCATGGCAATGCAAGTATGGACGATATCTAAAACGGTCTGTTTCGTTTCAAAATCTTCCTTAATAGACTAGCCAATAAGCATTTTCCAATAAACATTTAAGTATATATCAACTTGGAAAATGCCTGAGTAAATGCTATGATGGACTACGTAAACTTAGTATTTCAAACATTGCATAGGATTTTGGTACAAATGTAAATACTTTAAGTAGTTATTTCAGAGGCTCTCAAACTATGAACATACTACCAACACGTCTATCCTCGCTGGCGGTTCTTGCTTGCCGTATTGTCTGTTTATGCTAGTGTAATGTATGTATAAATAAATAAATGTATGGAATTAATGATGTTTATTATACCATAGCTTTTTAATTAATAAAGGATTTTGGCTCGAGAAATTCGATCTGGTATCAAGACAAAGCGCGGTGACAATATGTTGAGAATTCGACGGAAAGTGGGGAACGGAGTGTCTTAACACTAGATTCCCTCTGTCTACCCTGCTGTGTGTGGGATACAGCGTGAAGCTGATTTCATTTGTTTGTTGATTTCGTTTCGTACGTCTACCATTAAGTTATTGTCGACTGAAGATGTCAGTTTCTGAGAAAAAATCTCGACATTGGTGGGATTTTTTACTTTTCTGTTTCTATATGAAGAAATCTGTGGTTGAGACTCATCAAAATGTTCTTATATAAATACTCAAAAGGTAAAAACGAAACCCTTATAAGATCGCTTTGTTGTTCGTCTGTCAAGAACATTTATCACGAGATCGCGTGGAGATATCAATCTAAAATAAATACCTAATATGGGTGTGTATGTGGGTGTGGGTATTGAACTCATGGCCAATGCGTACTATTGGGTATTTTTATATTAGATAAATGTTAAAAAAATAATAATACTCTAATTTTTTTTATTATGGACAATCAAAACATTTTAACAATGAACGACACCTTACAAATATATTGTTCGAAATAAAATAGTAAATAATTTTATTTAATGTAATTTGAGTTAAGTGCGAGTAGGACTCGCCCACCGAGGCTTCCATACCAATTTCAGTATTGTATGTCAACTAGAAGGACAACTTATAAAAATTGATGAACTTAGGTTTGCGGGCATATGCACTAATTTAGTATGAAATGAACTAAAAATATAAGTTTGTAATGATTGATATGACAGCTAGATTAATGAATACTTTCTCATATCTGAGATCATAGTGTTGAGACACTTTGTTTCCCAGTTGTGCCTAATTTTCAGGATATTGTGTGTTCAGAGGCGGTCTCAACACTGGTCTTTGCTTCGGTACCAGAGCGAGGAAATGAAAATAGCATATATTTCATTTACCACGACTGGGATTAGAACCTGCAACCAAAAACATTCTGTTCTACGCTTTTTAGGATTCCGTACTTTTAAAGAAAAGAGAGGAACCATTAATATATCAATTTGTTGTCCATCCATCTCTCTGTCGGTCTGTCTGTCAAGAGCCTTTATCTCAGAGACGCTTGGAGACATCAAGTTGAAATTTATACCATATAATCAGATCTACGGTCCCTTGATTTCCTAAAAAAACATATTTTGTATATTAACTTAAAAAAAAGATATGGTCGTTTATATCGCAAAAGACGCGTATTTCGACACTATAAAGGGAATTAAAATTAATAGGGTACTTTCAGTTAACCTAGAATTACGAAATTTGATAGTTATCATCTACGGGTAGTATTAGTACAAGAAAAAGTCTGAAAACTATACATTTGTGTTTAAATCCTAAAAATTATTACCTTAAAAGATGTCAAAATGTTATATTAAAGCCGCTAGTTCAAGTGAGATATCACATAAGGTAACCTAAGCTCGAATTTTAAAAAAAGCTCGAGCGATCGATTTTTATACGGAACCCTCGGGGGGTGAACCCATTTCGCGTTTGTCCAGTTTTTCTTTTTTGGGATTCCATACCTCAAAAGGTAAAAACGGAACAATTGTAGAATCACTTTATTGTCGATCTGTCCAACCGGAAATCCGTCCAAGATCGTTTATCTCAAGATCGCGTGGAGGTAAAGCTGAAATAAATATAAAATATTTAGGTCTCCGGTTCCTTGTGGCACAGAAAAAAATAAAGCTTCTAAGTTAATAGAACCAAAACATACATGCATTGTTGTGTATAAAAATTGGCATGAAGTGAAAACTTACAATACAAATAAAGAAAAAAATGGAATGTTTATAGTTTTTAATAAATTCCCTTAATAAATATTTTCTTTAAGAAATATCAAAAGTTAATAATAAAGCAAGTAATTTCACCCTTACATAAATGGAACTGATGTCTACAATCACTTGAAAAGCGTCTACAGCATTCAAGAGACGTGTGAAATTTCTCGCTGAAATTTAATGTTAAATTGCTTCAGACAGTCGCGATCTTTGATGAGTTATAACGAGCTTTGTAAATAGTTTCGCTGCATTTTCTTGACTTCTATAATAATTGTTCCTAGAGATTTTTTTTTGTTCTTTGAGAAGAAAGGAATGTTTTCTTAAGCATAAACTTTAGCATCTGTTTTCATTTTCTTATTTTTTTTATTCAAATTCATCTTTTCAGTCCGTCCTGGCACGGGCACAGCGTCTGACTGTATATGCGACGATTGTGAGTTCGATTTCTACTCGGGGGAATTGAGTTCGATTTCTACTCGGGGGACGAGGCCAGTCGTGGCGCAGCGGCACAAAGTGTGACTGTAAAACCGACTGGTTGTGGGTTCTATCCCCACTCGAGGAGATGAAATATTTACTTAAATTTATATTTCCATTTCTTCGCTCTGGTGTCGAGGCAAAGCACGGCGGTGAACTCTGCCACTCAAGACGCAATGCCTCCAGAATTCGGCAGAAAGTAAGGAACGGAGTGTCTTATCACTATGTTGCCTCTGAATACCCTGTTGTATGCAGGATACAGCGTGAAGCTGATTTCTTTGCTCTGGTACCACCACTATCATCATCATCAGTTAGACAGAAAATGAGAAACGGAGTATCCTAACACTAGGTACCCTCTGCTTACCCTGCTTGAAGCATACTTTTTCACTTACGTTGGATTTGACCACTTCACATACTAATTATATTTAAAATATCTATTAAAAATAGATTGAGAGTATTTAAACATTAGCTCAATCTGTATTATTACAATTCCTTGGTCGTTTTATACGAAAAGAAACACCTCCGATATTCAGATTTTACAGATTTCATAGTCTATTTTCAAAGTTATCGGTCTGTGAACTTGGCATTCTGGACATGTTCATATTCTTTGAATTTTTATATCATTTTTTACCACACCAGTGACACATTTCACATTAAAATAAAGTAAGTCCATTTTCTTTATAGACTTGTCCTCAGATTTCTGTGCTCCGTAGATAGGAAAATTTTTCAACAAAGCATTTTGCATAAGAAATATAAACTTTAGAACTCCTGAGAATGCTATTAAATTAAATGTCACTCTGCCACGACGAGTTCTTACACATATTCACATTTTGAGTATAAATTTTGTATTCAAATTCCAAATTACTATGTAAGTCTCGAAACACGTTAAACAACTCCCTTTCAGAAGATGAGCTTTCGTGCCTATTACGCCGGACATCCATTGTTGTCACCATAGGCCCATAATCCCTAATGTGGGTCATAAGACCCGATCTGATTTGAGGTTCTTGATATTATAATATATATTATGTACGGTATGTCAACAGTTTTCAATTAATGACATAGTAAATATTTCAATTTGAATTTCAAAATTTGATGTATTCGTATAACCAAAATTTGTTGATGAAAATAAATCAGCTTCACGCTGTATCCCGCACACAGCAGGGTAGGCAGAGGAAACCTAGTGTTAAGACACTTCCTTCCCCACTTTCTGCCGAATTCTGGAGGCATTGTGTGTTGAGTGGCAGAAGTCAACGCCGCGCATAACCTCGTCACTAGAGCGAAGAAATGGAAATATAAATTTAAGTAAATATTTCATCTCCTCGAGTGGGGATCGAACCCACAACCGACTGGTTGTGGGTTCGATCACCTCGTGCTGCGCCACGACTGGCCTCAATTTGTTGATGATTGATGTTTATTATTATTTTTTTTTTACGTTTCTTTTATATTTTACAGACTAGATAAGGACAAAATTAAAGAATCCTTTCATTTCGTCTGCGTCCTTTATTTTCCGCACAAAAACAAACGTTGCATATTATATAGCTTTTGGAGTCTAAACGCTAAACACTTTATGTTGTTTATTGAAAATGTCACAATGTCAATATTTTTTAAAATTGAAGAAAATAACATTTTCAATATTATTATTTATTTAAATAACATCCATGTTTATTTTCTGAATACTTATATGAGTATTTTTAAATAACTGATTATGTCTTATTAGAGTATGAAAAAAAATAGACAAGAAATAATTAAAATGAACTATGACTTCATGTTTTTTTTAAGAATAACTTTTGTATCAAGAAAGACGAGGTCTGACATTAAAAAGTTATTGTATAGAATATTATATGAATATAATACAGGCCATGCTATAAAGCATAGGTTTTATTATTTAAATTTATCTTTAAAATTTCTGAACATGTCTTTTAATATTGTTAGCATATTCCGTTGAATAAACCATATTAATATAAAAATGCAAAAAATGCAAAAATAACCTAATGGGGCACTGAGGTGGAGTAGTTAAGTTTAAGTAACTAATGTGAAATGGCAAGAATTTCAATAAAATAATTTTCCCGAGTGTATTCGAACCCACAACTATCCCACTACGCCACTGACGGTAATATTTAAATTTATAAGTATTTTAATAAGGCCGTCGTGGCGCAGTGGCACAAGCGTGTAACTGTAACGTGATTGTTGTGTGTTCGATACCCACTCAGGTGAATGATTTTTTTATTTATTAATAATATCATTCCTTCGCTCTGGTACCAAGGCAAAAGCACGGCGTTAAATTCCACCACTCAACACGGAATACCTCGAAAATTCAGCTTATGTTTAAACACTATCTAGTATCATTCCATATACCCTGCAATATGCGGGTTAGAGCGTGATTAATAATATCAAAAAAAAACGATAAGGTTAATATTCAAAATCATCTTTATAAGATTGGATTGTGTTTATTGATTAGATTGTAAGAGTGGCCTACGAATGAAGTGTCACATCCGTAACTGATACACCAGCCGGTCGTAAGACAGGTGCCAATCTGTAGGACATTGGCCTTTTTGATTTGTGGGACTAAATTGCACAGAGAATTTCTATTACGTAGCACAATTGAATAAATATTATAGTAGTATTATCTTTTGTAATATTTAATATATTTATATATTTATAGGTTAAATCAAATGATAAAATGACCAACCCCTGTATTGGTCATCTTATAAATCTATCATGTTTGTCAAAAAAGTTAAAATGAACATCTTTCTTGTGGTTGTGGCATAGAAATAAAAGCATAATTTTTTGACTGTCAAAGCTAAACTATAAGCAAATTGTAACATAGTATCAAAAATAATTAAATAAAAACTTGTATAAATTTAAAATTAAAGTAAAAACATCATGTTTTCTACCTACAATTACTGAAGGCAAAAATCTTTCTTTCCTTTAAACTCAGTTTCATTTTATCAGCAGCGCCAACTTTCATAACTTATAAAAGGATCCTATAAAATACGGTGGATTTTGTTCATCCGTTATCTGAACGTGGAAAGTTTTCAATCATTTCCCGATTGTGTTATAAATATGTAGTATAGTGAAGGAAAAATTTTTTAGATATCGATCTATCTGACAGTGGATTTGTGTATTAAAAAGCCATAGCACTGTCCATTCAGCAGCAGTAAATCTAGATGGATTAAGCCCGTGTACATGTTACACATTTATTTATTTTATTTTTGTCGTTTTTCTCATTTTGTATTGAAAATGAACTGATTTTGCTTTAAAATCATAATATTTTTCAAATATCAAAAAAAAAAGAATACTTTCAAATTGCAATAAATTAAGGCCGACGTGTCACTATAAACGAGGCTGATTGTGAGTTCGATTCCCACTCGTGCTTTGCAAAGTTAACGAAGCAAAGCGCGGCGTGGGGTTTTGCCATTCAATACGCAATGACTACAGAATACGGTGGAAAGTGGGAATGGAAGTATCTTATTGGGAACGAAGTGTCTTAACACTAGGTTCCCAGGTTCCCCCTACCTATCCAGCTATATAAGGGATACAGCGTGAAACTAAAAAAATTAAATGCAATAAAGTTCATGCCAATTAGCATAGGTCGAGTATATCATATAAGCACATTATAAAGATAGATATGGACTATCAAAAATAAGTACCATTCTCAATTATAATATAAAAAGGTAAAAAAGGGCTGTTTAAATATTCCTATTCACCCCTCAGGCTCTACCGACGAGCCTTGTTTGTCACCACCTTTTATTATCTACGTACGAGTAAAATGCTTTTAAAGGTTTCGTTTTGTGTTGTCTTATGGAAAATTATTTAAATAAAATATATTCCACTAAATAAAATTATTTAAAACAACACGTCGCTGTATTGTTTAATATTTGATATACGAATAAGAATAATGTTAAAATTATAGAATAGGCTATTTTCAATAATAAAAAAGATAAATAAAATAAACTGTTACTGAAAATTTACAGTACATTTCAAAAAACAATATATTTATATAAAGCTTTTCCCTTACTGGCTTAGTAGATAAAGCACAACCAAAATTACTAAACATAGAAAGCTGAATTTTAAGCTGTAAGTAGATGCTTTAGGAGGATAGGGTAGCACTAAGAGAGAAATTCACAATATTTGTATGGAAATTTATTCGGTTGTTGTTAATTCACGCAAACTTAGTCGTGAGTGGCAACACATTAAAAATTAACATAGTTCATTTCTTTTTTGGACCTTAAAAAATAAAATCAGCTTCACGCTGTAAGGTAGGCAGAGGGAACCTTGTGTTAAGACATCCCATTCTCCACTTTCCGCCGAATTTTGGAGGCATTGCATGCCGTGACGGAACTCAACGCCGCACTTTGCCTCGACACCAGAGCGAAGAAATGGAAATATAAATTTAAATAAATATTTAATTTCCTCGAGTGAGGATCGAACCCACAATCAGTCGCGTTTACAGTCACAGTTTGTGCCTCTGCGCCACAACTGGCCTTTTTTGTACCCGTAGGAATTATTATTTCAAGATTGTAATCATAATTTGCAAAATTCATCATCAACTCATAAATTGCCAAACTTTAATATTCGTTCTATAATTATTTTGGAAACTAGAAGTAATTCTCCGTTAAAAATTCGGAAAATTGAAACAGGTAGATTTTAAGCCGTAAATGTGGCTAGCATTTTAATTTTTTCCAAAGGCGTGTCGCTTAAACTTATTTAAAAATTAAAAGATATTTCATCCGACACTTTCTGATTAAAAGTTCCGACGCTTATAAGTGAATTTCAAAACTTCTATAAGAATTTCATTTTCCAGCAACATTTAATTAATAGTATCATTTGAATAATTATATATTTTTAGAATATATAATTTTTCACCATAGGTTGAAATGAATATATATTTGGCTGTGGTACGCCATTGGACTTAGTGAAAAAAAAAATTTTGGTTCGAATACTACAATATGGGTATCAAACCCAAGAGATCAATTTCAGAATTTCAAAAAGGTATATCATGATTATGATTACCATAATAAATTCTAACAAAAAAATAAAAAAATATTTGTAAAAACAAAAACCCCGACTGCATCAAACTAAAAAGAAAATAAACAAGCCCAATAATTTATTAGGATTAACAGTCGGGACCTCTTTAAATTATATGAGGCTTAAATTTTTCTGAATAAATATTATAAATAAATAATAAATGACATTAATTTTAGATTGATTACTCGATGCAATCTGGAGCTAAATATTCTTGAGATGGACAGGGGGACAACAAAGTTTCGTTTTAACGGAACCCTAAAAAAAGATTAATTTCTGTTTTGCTGCAAAATCTATTTCTTCTAACATACATTAATATTCTTGCCATATTTACTCATTATTCGCAAAAATAGAATGTTTTTGCAGAAAAAAATTATAAAAATACATGTATTATTCAAACACATTTTGTCTTTAATGAAGCGTCAAATTTTGCACACATGCACACTTAATGCATATACAAGTTAGCTAGTTGAAAACAATGATTTTAGCAAAGTTAAAAAAAAAAATCAGCTTCACGCTGTATCCCGCACAAAGCAGGGTAGACAGAGGGAACCTAGTGTTAAGACACCCCGTTCCCCACTTTCCGCCGAGTTCTGGCATTGCGTGTTGAGTGGCGTAACTCTCCTCGCGGTTTGCCTCGATACCAGAGCGAAGAAATAAAAATATAAATGTAAATAAATATTTCAGTTCTTCGAGAAGGGATCGAACCCACAACCAGGCGATTTTACAGTCACACTTTGTGCTCCTGCGCCACGACTCACCTTAGCAAAGTTTGTTTACTTTAATGAAACAATTTCCTTTTCCTTTCTAGTCAATAAGGATATTTATAAAACCAAAGTGAACATATATAATATGAGTATTACTATAGATACTGAAATAACACAAAAATTAACATGAAAGCTCAACAACATTAAATGAGGCCAGTCGTGGCGCAAGGGCACTGACGTGTGACTGTTAAACGCTATAGGTAGTAGTGTAGGTTCAATTTCCTCTCATATTTCGAATTTTCATTTCTTCGCTCTGGTGTTAAGACAAAGCGCAGCGTTGAGCTCCGCAACACAACATACCCTCCCCGTGCCTACCCTGCTTTGTGCGGGATACAGCGTGAAGCAGATTTTATTTCTATATAAATAAGCTTGTTCACCCTTGTGAGATTAGAACGCGACGGTTGTGAGTCCGATCCACACACGATTTTTCTTAATATTTTTATTTCTTCGCTCTGGCACCAATGCAAAAGCCCGGCGTTGAGTTCCGCCACTCAAATTCGAAGAAAAATTCGGCGGAAAGTGGGGAACGGAGTGTCTTATCACTATGTTCCCTCTGCCTACACTGCAATGTGCGGGATACAGCGTGAAGCTGATTTATTTATAACGAGAATTAGAAGTAACTTTACCTGTAACAGCGAGCGCCTCGATAAGTCTAAAATTTAATTATATAGGTACCTAGATAAGATAAATGGAAATTTATCAAACTTAATAATTATTTATTAAAATATCATTAATTTTCAAATTTTGATTACCGTAATCTGAGTAGCAAATTATCTTTACGAAGAATTTCTGTAAGGCTTACTATTATATTAGTTGATATTATTTTACAAATTTGAAGATTACTTCCAGTTATATATGAGACCAGTCGTGGCGCAGATGCACAAGCGTGTGATTGTAAATACGAATGGTTCTGGGTTCGATCCCCACTCGAGGAAATGAAATATTTATTTAAATTTATATTTTCATTTCTTCGCTCTGGTGTCGAAGCAAAGCGTGGCGTTGATTTGCGCCACTCAACACGCAATGACTCCAGAACTCGGCAGAAAGTGGGGAACGGGAAGTTCCCTTTGCCTACCCTGCTGTGTGCAAGATTCAGCGTGAAGCTAATTATTATAAGATACTACTTAAAGTAGGTATTTTAAGTAATAGCAGAAACTGACAATCTTAAAGATTTTGTCCACTGACTTTTATGTATACTAATTTTCATTCTGTCAATAATTACTTCATGGTTAAATTTCATATTAAAAAGTATGTACCTATATAGATTCAAAAAAGGTAAAGGCCGTCGTGGCACAGTGGTACAATCGTTTATATTTTTTCATTTCTTCCCTCTGGTAACAAGGCAAAGCGCAGCGTAGAGTTCCGCCATTCGACAAGGAAGAAAAGAGGGAGAATTTACCAACGATAGATGTTTCTCCTTTTTTAACTTTTTACAGACTAACCGGAACCTAATGTTAAGTTACATAAGCCGTAAAACTATACATAAAAAAATATTAGGCTCATATTCACACACATAACAAAAGGGTTCACTCCTATAGTTAACATAAAGAAATAAGACCAGGTGTCGCAAACCTAATGCCCAGAAAGGTGTGCGCTGTTAATACTTAATCTGTATAATAAAATTCTCAATCCTCAAAAATTACGGCGACCCTTAGTTTGGGAACCCACAATTCTCATATTCTCCATTCCGCATAATGGAGAAGGTTACTATAATATACATACATATATATATTCGGACAGTTTTCAAAATGAGAGTAACTGTTAGATTTATTAGATTCAGTTTTTCACGCGTCTCTGAGCTATCCGTTTTCAAAGGTTATATGATGGCATACATGATATATCAATTTATTATGTTATATACCCACGTTTCTCTGTTACCTTCGATTTAATATCGAATAATGATCGACCTCACTGCACAGTGTAGGTATCCTTCGTTTTACTAATAATAAATAGTAAAAATACGATTTTTTTTTCTAGCTTCACGCTGTATCCCACATGTAGCATGGTAGGCAGAGGGAACCTACAATTAAGACACTCCACTCTCCTTCGAATTCTTGAGGCATTGCGTGTTGATGGAACTCAATGCTGCACGTTGCTTCGACATTAGAACAAAGAAATGAAAATATTAAATATTCAATTTCCTCGAGTGGGAAATCGAAACCACAACCCGTCGCGTCACACACTACGCCACGACTGGCCTCAAAAATAAATAAAGAAAATACGACATTTAAAAAAACGTTATGTACCTAGTCATAACCGTAAAGGTCGTCGGAGCGCAGTAGTTATTAGGATGCGATAGCTATGGATTTGATCCTCAATTTTGAGAATAATTATAATTTTATTATTAAATTTTTTCCACTCTAGACAAGCTGCGGCGTTGAGTTTCGTCACTCTATACACTATAACTCAAAAATGGATGAGTACAGATTATTATAACAATAGAGCTGACTACTCTGCTATGCGGGAAAAAGCTTAAAACTATTATTTTATATTTATAACCATTTTATTTATATCTTGCCAATATACTTTATAAAATTATTAGGTTCAGTTCTAACGAAACCTATACAGTTCAAATACTTCGATAATATATCATTACTTACCGCTTCATTAATTTAAAATTTTCTTAGAAACCTTTAAATATACATGCGAAAAAAAAAACAAATTGTTATTACTATAAAAAGATTCAATTTTAGAAATAGCGTGTTTGAATTGTGAATACAATATTCATGCATTAAATTTAAATTTTATTCGAAAATTCAAGTTCATATATGCATTATGTATAAATTCAGATTCATTTATTATATATTAACCAAATGAAAAAGTTTAAAATTCATTATTTAAATTTAAAATCGCATGTATATTTTTATTTTCAAATAAAATTTTATAAATATTATATGATAATAATAAAACATATATAGAATAAATAACAAATTTAAAGAGTTTGTTTAATTTAACGCAGTAATCTCACAAATTACTGATTTGAAATGAAAGGTTATTTCTGTGTTAAGTAGTCTATTTATCAAGGAAGGTCCTCTTTCACTTAGTATATACATATATTATTATTGGTTATTTCGATTTGAGGTCTGGGGACGAATCCACGGTTAAAAGCTAATAACAAAAGTAACATTATATAATTATTTACAACAAATAAAAAAAAATATTCCGTATGTTTACAATTTTGTCTTTCTGTCCTTAGAATACACTACAAAAATATTGAAACACTGTCAAATAGTAAGTAAATACTCATTTTTAACATTTCCAGCTGTTACTAAGTAATTATGTAATAAAATCTAATAATATCTATCTGAATCTGAAACTTGACAATAGTAGATTAAAATTCTAGATTAGATGACTATCCAATATTAAAGTAGCATCGAGTTGGTGTGATGATGGATTTGGAAGATAGCTGGAAACCTGGACTGCTTATTAGTAAACATAGTATTTTTTTATTGCACCCAAAACATACATAAGAAAAAATACTTTTGGAAATTTCATTCACAGTGGTGTGTCATATCGAGTTCGATCTCAAAACATTCATTCATTCATTCGTCTTATCTTATATAATCAGTTAAAAAAAAACATATTTTTTGTTTTTTTTTTAAATATAATTTTGTATAGTGCACAAATTAATCGAAATATCAAAGTAAAACTCTATGGAAACAAATTCAGTATGGATTGCTCCATATAATAAATAATGAACTAAATTTATATGTAAATTATTTTTAATCATTGAGGCCAGTTGTGGCGCAGCGGCACGAGGTGTGACTGTAAAACCGACTGGTTTTGGGTTTGATCCCCACTCGAGGAGATGAAGTATTTACTTTAATTTATATTACCATTTTTTCGCTCTGGTGTCGAGGTTAAGCGCGGCGTTGAGTTCTGCCACTCAACACGCAATGCCTCCAGAATTCGGCAGGAAGTGGGGAATGGAGAGTCTTAACACTAGGTTCCCTCTGCCTACCCTGCTGTGGACGGGATACAGCGTGAAGCTGACTTATTTATTTTATTTTTATTTTTAATCATAAAAGTGTTTAAGCCTACATCTGGTCCGATAAAATTGATATGAAAATTTTTCAGCCAATTATAGTATGTTATTATAAGAGCATTGTAAAAGTGATTGTGGTATTAAAAGCAGCTTGAAACTTAATACCGTGTATACAAAAGTGGATTATATCAGTTTATTTTTAATTACGCTTCTATAGTCTTATTTGATCGAATAATTTTAATTATTTTTACTGAGTGTGGAAAATAAATTGAGCTAATATGTTACGCTAACATTTGGAAATAGAGTCAATACTATGAGTTTTCAATTTAAAAAATATATAAGTATTTGGTTATTTTTTTTAAAGCTTCACGCTGTATCCCGCACACAGCAGGATAGACAGAGGGAACCTAGTGTTAAGACACTCCGTTCCCCACTTTTTGCTGAATTCTAGAGACATTGCGTGTTAAGTGGCAGAACTCAACGCCGCGCTTAACCTCGACACCAGAGCGAAGAAATGGAAATATATATTTTAAGTAAATATTTCATCTCCTCGAGTGGGGATCGACCCATAACCAGTCGGTTTTACAGTCACACCTCGTGCCGCTGCGCCACGACTGGCCAATTTAGTTATTATTTATGGTAAAAGATTGAAACACTTAATTATATAACCAACCTAATCGTCAAAAATAAAAAGTGCAGGATCCTTTAATTTCTTGTATAAAATAAAAAATATTAGGACGACAAATAGAGAGCCGAAGAAGAGACGATAAAAAAATATTACCTAGTAAACCTGGGCAAATTTAATTTATATCCTGATATTTACCAACTCATTTAGGTAAATTCTATGGTATACTATAATAAACATAATAAAATTGATCAATGTATCTATATTGGTATCTTTCTAAGTATCAGGTATAATGTATATTTCCATTTCTTCGCTCTGGTGTCAAGGCAAAGGGCGACGTTTTAAGTTCCTCCACTCAACACGTAATGCCTTCAGAATTCCGCAGAGAGTGGGGAACGGTGTGTCTACACTAGGTTGGAATACAATTTAAAAATGACCATTGAAGATAGAAACGGAGTGGTTATATCTTCTTTAGTGTAGGTTGTGACCACTTCGGTTATACCTTCCACATCCAGAATCCATCCTCCGAAAGGCCATTAGAATTACAAACAAAACTATATATAAATTGTAAAATAGGTATTAAGTTAATAAAAATAAGTGAAATGTGTACAAAAAGGCAAACTAAAAATACCTGAACTTTCTTAGGAATTAAATATCTAGATAATTATCTCTAGCTATAAGCCTAGTTTAAGTAGCATATAAGTATAAACTTGATGATTAGCTGATAATAATGAAAAACTTAAAATAAAATACGGACCACGTGTTTAGTAGAAATATATATAAAAAAATGAGGCCAGTCGTGGCGCAGCGGCACAAAGTGTGACTGTAAATCGACTGGTTGTGGGTTCGATCCCCACTAGAGGAGATAAAATATTTACTTAAATTTATATTTCCATATCTTCGCTCTGGTGTCGAGGCAAAGCGCGGCGTTGAGTTCTGCCACTCAACACGCAATGCCTCCAGAATTCGGCAGAAAGTGGGGAACGGAGTGTCTTAACACTAGGTTCCCTCTGCCTACCCTGTTGTGTGCGGGATAGAGCGTGAAACTGATTTGATTTCGATTTCTAGATATTCAACATCCTATGTATATATTCACGGTATCTAGTCTATCTCTCTTTAGTTAGATCATTATCTACGATACTAGTTTAAGAGATTAGCAGCATGATTTATCTATTAATATCAGTATTCAGATCGCTACAGTATAGTTTTCATATTAGTTAAGATTATTGTATTTAATATTAAAATTCTAATATATTACTTCTATATATTCTTCTATTCTTGACTTTGTTACACAATTTTGATATAATTAATATATTGTCTTCATATGATATATGATTAACGGTAAATAAAAAAAGCGTTATTTTACTTTTAATATTTTTCAAATCTGAGTAAATGGAGGCAACGACATTCACTACAGTCGTTTTCAAAATTTACGAAATAATTTAACTTATTTTGCTAATATTGCCAAAACACTATTTTGGAAGTTTATCGATAAAACTATTATTAGTATTACTTTATGAAGCATTTTATCGAAATAATTAAAAAAATCTTTTTTTTTAATATAGCTTAAAAAATTTATTAAATAAGTTTAGCCGGATTAAACAAATATTTTACTACTAATCTAAACAATATTTTTTTATACGAAAATATGTTACATATAAAAAAATATATTTTTAAACAGCCATTTATTTAACATTTAGAACAATCTAAACAAAAAAAATATCAATAAATCATCTACTCACCTATACACGACAGTAGGATTTAAATTTTTCCACAGCGTCGCTGTCGCATCGTAAATCAATCAAAAAAATCGAATAAAATCTTTCGCACCTTCCCGAAATAATTCCAATATAAACATGGAGATCAAAAATATACGTACGTTCACTTTCCGACACCCACTTAACTTTTTTTTACTTTAGAGATTCTATTTTAGTTTATTGCATATATTTAGTATTTTCGTAATAAAGTTATATATTTTCAAACAAAATCGTATTCCGTACAAGTTTTCATTCCCGTGGAGGCGTCTACGCGAGCGAGTCTCACCATACAGACTGGCCGATCTCCTTGCCGGGAACAGTGCGCGAGGACGACGGGAATCTAAAATATTTACTAAACGGCTAGTAAAAAAAAACAGCTTCATACTGTATCCCGCACACAGCAGGGTAGGCAGAGGGAACCTAGTGTTAAGACACTCCGTTCCCCACTTTCTGCCGAATTCTGGAGGCATTGCGTGTTAAGTGGCAGAACTCAACGCCGCGCTTAGCCTCGACACCAGAGCGAAGAAATGGAAAAAGGCTAGTACTGAATGCATTTTATTGTCCAACAAATCATAGGATCAAAATGCGCTTCTCTCGTAAAGCTTAATGGATATTTCGCCATTATACGTGATTTAGGAGTAACTGTGACCTATTTAAACAGTGCTAAGAAAGAGTAGAATTAGTTATAGGATATATTAGAATTTGTTATTAAAAAAGCAATTAAATCTAGTATATAAGCTGTGTGTTAAAAAAATCATAAAGAACAAAACTTCTTCATTTTCTTTTTTTTGCTCTATCTAATGGGGTAGACGCAACCACAGAAAAAAATATCATTCTTTATTTTATGTTATTATTTCGTTTTTTTTGTTTTATTTTATTTTATTTTATATATTTCTTTCTGTCATTAGTCTTGGCGCTTGGAGTATATGGTGCGGAAGTTCTTCGCACACTGTTCAATCAAATATTATTCTTAACACAACAAATAAGTTTCACGCTATGTCCTTAGGCAGAGGTAGATAGTGGCAGGCAGAGGGAATTCCCATTTAGACACCCAGACCCGATTTCTCGCTAAAATCTCACTAAAAAGTAGCGGAACTCATCACCGCGCTATGCCCCTTTACAAGAGCGAGGAAAATGTGAATATTAAATATTTCATTGCCTCAAGTGGGAATGGAACCAACAACCTGTCCTGTTGTAATCCTACGCAACCGACTGACCTCATTGGTGTTTTAAGCATAGTTCATTATCAGAGTACGGATCGAATCCTTAATTATCGCATATTAAGTGTATGTAAAGCGCATTTGTGTAAAATTTTTCACATGTAGAGGCCTCCGTTGCGCAATGGCACAAGCCTGTGACTGTAAATACAACGGTTGTATGTGCATTTATGTAATATTTTAATTTTACTCTAATTATAAGTAAAGTCACGGCGTTAGTTTCCGCCATTCAACACACATTCCCTCAACTGAAGATCAGACCCACAACCGTCGCGTTTAAAGGCAGACGCTGTGCCACCGAGCAAGTGGGAACCTCATAAAAAAACCTATAGTATTGCTATATACAAAATATACGTAGTTACTACTATAATTTTACAAATTGGAATCACGGAAGATCTATTTCAGTGACAAAGGGATTTTCTGACAAGTACCTACTCTTCAGCTGTAATAAATATCTCTTACTTCTCTCTGTGACATAATTCCCTCAATATCGGCTCTTCTCTTAATAATAATTATCTGTTTATGTTCCTGTGAATATTGATATTTTTTATCGATTACTAGCGGCTCCGGACGCGGCTTCGCCTGCTTGAACTTCAATTCATTAAATATATTTATAATATTATTTTCAGTTTTCAATAGGGTTGGTAAGTAAATATAAGCGTAAATAATCTAAGTATGACGCAAAAGAATAATAAGTAGAAAAAAAAATATTATAAGAAAAAATATTTAACTAATTAAAATGAACATAAAAAATAAGGAAACGGAACCAAAGAAAAATATTTATAAAACAAACTAAACGAAACCAGCTGCTGTATTATGAATATTATCAATTTAAAATAAATATTTAAAAGTATTAAAATTAACAAAACATTAAAAAATATATATTGCTATGCGAAGATATATGGTGTCGCCGAGTTTTATTTAGATTTTTTAAAGGATTAGTATTAGTACGCATGTGGTTATTTACATGATACACAAATACAAAAAAGAACAATTTTATAATTTTTGTCTGTCTGTCTTTCTATTTTCCCAAGCTAATGTCCAGAACTCATTTTTATCGGACGTCATTGACCGATATGCTCTTACTCCCGGAATTTTCACGGGATTGAAATTTACCTGGGAAAAACAATTTTACTCGTTTTCAATGCGCACGTACATAGATACTATATGAAATAACTAAATATTTACTTATTTAGAAAACGTATTAAAATTTGAACGTAGCGGGATTCGAACCCCCGCCTCCTGGAAACCGACCAGGCGCTCTGGCCACTAATTCATACGTTCTTATCAAGGTACGTCGAAATTTTTTACGCTAGTTACAATTTATTTATGTTGATAACATCCCTGTAGGAAGACTTACAAATTTCCGCTACCCAAAGATAATTACTAAGAATTATCATCTGGCAAATGTTAAAAATATTAATTAAATAGCATTCTTTTTGCTTTATAGTAAACTGAGTTATATATTTATAGACTCATATATAAACTTAGTTCACGGTGCATATATTTTAATTTAATTCAATGATTCTTAGTATCTGTTAAAGGATTTTTTTCTCGAAATATAAGTGAATTGTTATAAAATTAAAGATATACAAGACGCGACCACAATATAGCGCTTAAGTGATCATGTGATCAGAAACGCGACGGCTGTGGGTTCGATCCCGACTCGGAAAATTGTTATGGTGCGCTTAAAGATCAATATGTTACTATGGTTTGGTTTAGACGCTAGAAAATGCTTTTTTTTCACAGTACAGGTGTGGAAATAAAAAATTGCAATGGATTTCATCATTCAAAAATGCATACATATATTTCCGTCCACTTTCATAAGCATGATGTTATATTTTCTTTAAGGTAAAGCTTACCTTGAAGAAAATAAAACAATTTTATACAAGATCATTCCCATGAGTGGATATTGGACCTACGAAGATCGAGGATGTAATCAAACGTTGTACTGTGTCACGATGGCAATTATTAAATATTTTACCACTATATTTAAAATAAGTAAGAGTCCAGTAGTGGCGTAGGGGCACAAAGTGTGACTGTAAAATTGACTGGTTGTGGATTCGATCCCCACTCGAGGAGATGAAATATTTACTTAAATTTATATTTGATTTATTTATTTTATTTTATTTATATTTCCATTTTTTCGCTGTCGGGTGTCGAGGGAAAGCGTGGCGTTGAATTCTGCCACTTAACACGCAATGCCTCCAGATTTCGGCAGAAAGTGGGGAACGCAGTGTCTTAACACTAGGTTCCCTCTGCCTACCCTGCTGTGTGCGGGATAGAGCGTGAAACTGATTTATTTTATTTATGTTTAAAATGCTACCGAGACCGCAGAATACAATATAGTTCAGTGGACAGCTAAAGCAATTTAGTACAAAGCACGACCGCAATTATTCACTAAGGCCAGAGATTCACTAACATCTACTGCAGTCTGTCATATTATTGAACATTCTAACTATTTACTAGTTAATTGAATTATTTATATATACATATATAAAACTGCTTCATGTTGAATTCTAGAAGCATTGCGTGCTGAATGGCGGAACTCAACGCTGCGCTATGCCGTTGAGGCAAAGCGAAGACATTAAAATATAACTTCAAAGTAATATATCATTTTGAACCCACAACCAGTATCGTTTACATTTAAACACTTGCTTGTACCCCTGCGCTACGACCGGCTTTTTATTTCTATATAAAATATAACATAAAATTTAAAAGGGCAAAGCGGCATAGAGCCTGAGTTTTGATCTGGACTCCGAGGGAACCATTATTTTTATAACTTATATTCCCCGTTTTGATAGACAAAGCGCGGTGTTCAGTTCCGCCACTCAATACAACTGTCCTACATGACTCGAAAATTGAACAAAAAATAAGGAACAGAGTGTCTTTGTTATGTTCCCTTTTACCTACCCTGCTAACTGCTGCAGAAAATATAAAAGCAATTTTGCAACAAAATCATTGCAAGGAAAAAAAAACAAAATTTTTAAGGTACATACATACATTATGTACGTATGTTTATAGAAACCTAACGACAAAGAAGTCCTTTCTATAATGACAATAAAACTTAATAATTAATTGTAATTGAATTGTTATTTGGGGGAAGTAACTAAATTTACATCTTAATACAGTTAAAATTAAAATGTGCTTGAACGCTGCCCGAGATAATTACATTATATATACACATTGTTGAATAGGGCGTTTTTTTATCATAGTATATAGTATATTCCGTATAGCAGTTTTTTAGACCAGTCTGATTGTGGGTTCGGTCCCCACTTGAGGAAATTAAATATTTAATATTTTCATTTCTTCGCTTTGTCACCAAAGCGAGGCAAAGCGGGGCGTTGAGTTCCGTCACTCAGCACGCAATGACTTCAGAATTCGACGGAAAGTGGGGAACGGAGTATCTTAATACAAGGTTCCCTCTGCCTTTCCTGATGTGTGCGGGATACAGCGAGGGAAGAAATATACATTTAAATTAATATTTCACTTCTCGAGGTGGGATCGAACCCACCACCGGTCGCGTTTACAGTGTCACACTTTTTGCTGCACCACGACTGGCCTTCGAAACGAATTAAAAAATAAATTTAGGGCTCTTGGTGATCCGTGAAGAACAGTATAAAAGTAAGCAGTTTTTTCTACTGCCGCCTTTCTTAGAAAATAAATCTAAAGAACTACTTAGTTATTCCATAACAAAAGAACTATAAATTACAACCAAATAATTAAAATAAAAAAACTAAAAAATATTTAACAATTCTTTGGCTTGGAAATGAATTGGCAACCACTAAAAAATTTTATACTAAAAAATACTAAAAAATATTTAAAATATTCATACAGAAACAATTTCTGTCGAGCGTGCTTGAGGACTATAGCCCGAACGGAATAAAACAACAGAATGTCTATTTTATTTATCTTTAGAAATATTTTATATCACGAGTTTATTTTTGAATGAGTTGACAAATACTAGAGATGTGAGATGTTGAAGCACCTTATGTGTATACTGTTAATAAATTCACTGAAAATGTCAACATTAACTTAAGAATTTTATGTTGTATATATTTTTACCCGCGGCGTTGCCCTAAAAAGGAGTTATGATTACAGCCTACGCGTATGTATGTTCGTCTCTTTGTTTCGTTGTAACTGTTTAACCAGTGAATTGATTTTGATAAATTATATATCGTTGGATTTGTCTAGAAGGCGCGAGTGTTATCGGATACATTAATATAGTTTATGCCGTCGGTTTTTTTGTGTTGTTGTAAATAATTTTATTCTTTTGTTTTCTCTACTTCCCTACTTTTATTTCCCTTATTATGTTAAAGCATTTTTTTATTCTTTTAAAATTATTTGCGATATTCATGTACCATCTCCCATTTAAGGTATTTTACTTGTTAACTGCAATTTTATTCAAACTGGAAAAGATTAAATTAAGAATAATTGAATGATTTTTTTTCTTACATTGTTAAGGCAAAAGCATTTGTAAGCGCGACGAATGTCAATTTGATTTCTATTCGGAGGATTTCACTATTATTTATTAATATTTTCATTTCTTCACTCTGGCAAAAAGGCCAGGGGGGTGGCGTCGAGTTCCGCCACTCACCCATCGCAATGTCTCAAATGGAGAACAAATGTCTTAATACTATTATCTCTCTTTTTTTTCATATACCGCATTACGCATAGTAATACAGCTTAAAGGTAAAAAAATATAATAAAATAAAGCATAAAAGGTAATCATTGCATTAGTTTTTTAATTTTACTCATTGGATTCACATGTGCTCGTATCTTGTTGTGCAACATACATTGTAGTTACAAGACACAGCTTGTATTCACTTTAATAATAGAAAAAGCGAGTCTTTCATGACAAATGAGTTTTATCTCATTGTCATTTTGAAATGCCAATGTTAAAATAATATCTTAATTTATTTTTTAAAAGATAATAAAAGAAAAAATCTATTGGAAACATGCTCAGTCGTTTTAAAGAAATAAAATGTACGTATAGGTCGCAGATTGAATTATAATACTATGAAAATGAGAAAAAAATAATGATTTGTCAATAAGCAATATTTTAGATAAGTAAAAATTTGAGAGAAAAGTTAAAATTTGATACAAAATTAAATCAGGTTCACGTTGTATCCCGCACACATCAGGGTAGGCAGAGGGAACCTAGTGTTAAAGCACTCCTTTCTAGATAAGAAAGTACTATTATATTGTTATTTTGTATTGAGGCCAGTCGTAGCGCATGGGCACAAAATGTGACTGTAAAATCTACTGGTTGTGGTTTCTATCTCCACTCGGGGAAATTAAATATTTATTTACATTTATATGTTTAATTCTTCGCTCGCTTCGCTTCGCTGGTATTGAGGCAAAGCGCAGCGTTGAGTTCCGCCACTCAACACGCAATACTGAAGGCAGTGCGTGTTGAGTGGAGTTACTCCGCGGAAAGTGGGGAACGGAGTGTCTTGACACTAGGTTCCCTCTGCCTACCCTGCTGTGTGCGGGATATAGCGTGAAGCTAATTTATTATTTAATTTTTATTTATTTTTTTAATTTAATTTAATTATATTGTTTACTAAACAAATATCAGCAACAGGATAGTCTATTTCTATCTAAGTATTTTAGCAAACTTCGAAGTAGATTAGGGGACAGACAATGTCGTCAAAACATCTCGTGTTAAGAAACAATAATATTAGTCTATATCTTATTCCACACAAGAAAAGTCATTTCATTAAGAAGAATTTAATTTATATATATCACTATATAAATGTACAATACAATTTGTGACGAATGGCGACGTGTCGCGAATGCCGATAGAAGCTAGTCTCTACGAGGCAGGAACTTCTGGAAAATGAACGTGAAATATTGCCAGCTTTGTCTTTATTCAATATTTATTGCTTTTTTATACATATCGTTTATAGCAAAATAATTTGAAATTTATAGTGTTAACGATAAATTAAAAAAAGTATTGAGGCTGTCCTGCGGTAATGGACGAGCGTTTGATTGCTAACACAATAATTTGTTTAATTTTCTAATTTGTTTCCTGCGTGGCGTTGCGTGGCATAGCATCGTGACATCGAAGTCGTGGTAGAAAAGGCGTGGCATAGTATCGTGGCATCGAATTCGTGAAAATTCGGGAAAATGGTGATAATTCACTACTTGTAGTGTCTTAAGACTTGGTTTTATTTGTCAACGTTACTTTGACATTTTGACTTAAAGAAAATAGTAAAGCTAATGTTAAGACACTTCGTTCCCATTACGAACTTCCGTTCCCCACTTTCCACCGAATTCTCAAAACATATCGTGTTACGTGGCGGAACTCAAGACTCAACTGCGATTAGTCTCATTACTTAAGCGAGGATATGCAAACATTAAATAATTCCTTCTCCTACGTAGGAATCGAACCCAGAACCCTCGCGTTTATACACGGTTGTGCCCCTGCGCTTCAACGGCTTCAATTATAATTTAAATTGTTAAAATATATGAATTTATAACCTATTTTATTTTATATTGAATGATACAATCCAGTACAACAAAGTCAATGACAAATAACAGATAGCACTTTGTATACTATCATTTTTCACAAAAGATTGATTATTGTTGTTGTAACTTGGATCTAACAATTTGCGTAAGAAAGACTTTCAAAAGGCAATGGCAATTAATTTAAGTAAGAGAGTAGTACAGCTAATCACGACGATTGTATGTAGGTTCAAATTTCACTCAAGTATTGTTGTTTATTGTTTTAACTTCATGTTGGGAACCTAGTATTAAGATTCTCTATTCCCATATATACACATCTGTATCCCATCTTCCGCTGAATTTTCGAGGCATTGCGTGTATATTGTCTGAACTCAACGCCCCCGCTTTGCCTCATTACCACGGTGAGGAAAGAGAAATTAAAATATTTCATTCCCGCGAATGAGAATCGAACCCACAACTGTCGCATTAACAGTCGCACGCTTGTACCCCTGCGCTACGTCGCAATCGAGTCCTTGTACCTATATAATTTTTTTTTTGTAGGGCTGAAAGAGCTTTTTCAAAAGTCAATTTTGTTGTTTACCTTCTTTACTAGGGATGATCTACCATCCACTGGTACTTATGTACACCAGTTTAATTATGAAACTTGAACATAAAGAACAATATAAATAAGAAGATAAAGAACATATTTTAATATAAAATATAAACACGATACGAGATACATTATAAAAGAAGAACCTAAAGCGTAACATAGATAATTTTTATATTAAATTAAAAAATATTATAATGTTATAACATTTTTCTTTTACATCCATTATATGCACAAAGCGAACTTTGTGATACTCTATTTGCATCATACACGTGTGCCTTGCACTAGTTTCAGTGTATTAGTTGTTATTAGTTAGACACTGCTCATAACGCTACATTGGCGTCTTAAAGGTACTACCTATATGTAATTTTGTATTAGTTTCGTTTAATAGCTATTTGTTGGGAAAGTTTCTATTTTTATAAAGCTGTCGTGGTGCAGCGGCACGGTATCTGGATCTGGATCTGGACTCACCAGGTTTGATACCAACTCGGGTATTAATGTTTCTCATTTCCGCGCTCTGGTACGAAGAAAGCAATGGCATTGAGTTCGGCCATTTAACGTTGAATAACTTAAAAAAATTGTGGAAAACGAAAAGGAGAACAAAGTGATTAGAACACTAGTTAAAAAAAAGAAAAAAGCTATTTTATTATTTTTATTAAAAAAAATTAGCTTCACGCTGTATCCCGCACATAACAGGGTAGGCAGAGGGAATTTAGTATTAAGTCCGCCAAATTTTAGAGGCATTACGTGTTGAGTAAATATAAATTTAAATAAATATTTCATTTACTCCAGTGGGGATCGAATCCACAACCGTCGCGTCACACCCTTGTGCCCCTGTGCCATGACGGCCTCTATTTTTTACGCAGCATAAACGTGATGTTAGTGGGTTTGATACCCATTTGGATGAATGCAATATTTTAATTTATGAAAAAATAAAGCACGCCGTTGCATTCCGCCTTTCAACGCTCAATAACTTTTAAAAATTTTAGCACAAAACAGAGTACCTATATAGGGTGTCTATAACAACAAACACTAGGTAAATGAAAAAGAAACACTTTTTTTTATAATTTCTGATTCATCTCACTGAACAAATAATAAAATAGTTAGAAAATAAACGTAGTACATGCTCTTATCTTGTAACGTCGTCGATTTTAAAATTCAAAGAAGCGTTAGCGCTTCTTAACAAAGCACTTTTTTCGTTTCATCCCTTTAACTCGTCTAGGATTTTAAGATATACTATTATATAAAGTTTTCTTTTGTTTTCATTTACCTTTATGCATTTTAAATAAAAATAAATAGGTTTAAATATAATATAGAAGCCAGTTGTGGTGTTGGGAAACAAGCCTGTGACTGTAATTGCGACAGGTTGTGGGTTCGATTCCCACTCGAAGAAATGACATATTTTATATATTTGTATTTCTTCGCTCTGGTATCGCAACAATGCAGCTAAAGTACCGTTACCTCTGTTACCGGCAGCAATACACCTTTCCGCATCCATTTAATATTTTCCATCTCCCATGAACAAACTTCCCAAATATAGCACTGCATTCGCTTGTTCTAATATCTTACCATTTACACTGGTATTGCATTCCATCCTTTCTTCATCTCTTTAAAAAAGCAGAACCTTTGTCCTATTCGCATTTACGCTTAGACCATTATTTTCACACCCTTCTCCACCCACTCCGAAAGTGGTGACTAATTTTCTTTCACTCCTTGAAGACATCTATCCAAATTCATCCAAAGTTTAGCACCCGATTGCATGTCAAACTAGGGCGCAATGCCAGCTCCTACTCGCATACAGGCTGAATGATCTCTGTAAAGAGACGTTACAGTATCTCTCATAATTTAGCTCTCACAATTCTGCCAATTCCAAGTCTCTGCCCTACTCTGCCTTTTCCAAGTCCACAAAAGGCCTCCACCTCTCTCAGCCATAACATCTAATAATTCATTCATCTTTTCTTCCATCCCTCCTCTTACGTTCCACGTAGAAATTTGTAGCTTTGTCCTCCACCTCCTGCCGGATGGCGGTACCCAAAGCCGCACTCGTCGCCACTTGACACACCAGCGGGGACGCACTGAACGCGTGTCGTCTTGGGACGCCTATCGTCCTATACGTACAGTGCGCTCGCGAGTTGCACGTGACGGATGGAACGTTGCAGCTCTCGTTAGGGCTGGCGGGGGCCGCTGCGGGCAAGCTTTCCATCGTGGGCCTCCAAAAGATATGAAAATATTAAATATTCCATTTCTTTAAGTTGGAATCCAACCTACAACTTGTGACGTTTAACAGGCTTCTACCAGTGCGCCACGACTGACTTCTATTTTTATATTTCCCGTATAAAATTGACTTTTCAACCTTTTTTTACATGTATACATATAAAATACTTCAGTATCACAAATAACGTTTCCTTACAACAGCTTTAGAAGCTCCATTATCACGAAGTAAATCCTCTATTCAGGTAAAGTGTTTTAACCACAAACCTTTCAAAGTCACGTAATTGACCCCCGCATTATGTCTTCGTCGACTCATACTGCCATTGTTCCTTAGAAGATTGATACAAATTTTCCAAACAATAGGCAGGCGGGCTCTCTTGAGACACGTTGTCATTTTTCAACAAAATGAGACAACGATTTCTTTTCGAAATAGCGCCGTGCGCTCGTAAGCCAATCGCTTTTGAGATAGGATTTTCAATTTTGTGTACATTATAGTCTTTTTTATGGACAAAGTCGTGTAAAATTAGTATGGGATTTTTATACTTACTTACTTACTTAGCTTCACGCTTTATCCCTAGCGGGGTAGTCAGAGAGAACGGAGCGCCAAACGCAACGGATTAGGATTTATATACATGTTATATATGAGTTGAAATTTTAAATTCATTTATTTTACATTCAATTATTTATTGTATATATAGGTGTATTGTGTGTATAGATATGTTATACGAGTCTACAATTATCCATAACTGTAAAGAAATTAATCCAAACATTGGCTTTATCTCCCATATAATAGGTTTGATAGACGGAATTCGCGTTAAGTGACTCCGTTTCCCAATTTTGATCCAATTTTCGAGACATTTTTTGTTATATAGCGAAACTCAACGCTGCATTTCGCGCGAATAAAAGAAAAGGATTTTTTCTATTGGCAATCGACATCACAAAAGCTGCATTAACATGTGCTATGATGCCATTCATGTTATAATTAATTGTTAAATATTATTAAGTGTTCATTTATTTTAATTTAAAAGTGGCAAGTTTGATTTTATTATTTTAAAATAATGCAGTATTTCGTTATAGAAAAACGTGAACATTATAATCTTAAGGTCAATTCCTTTGCCGAGGAAAAACTTTGTAAGCAGTATCTTTTCAATTAACATAATTTACAGACTGTTATTTTTATTCTTTACGGTGAAATTGTTAAATATAAAAGTAAACTGGAAGATTTCTTTGAATTTTCTCTTGTTACCTTACAGCTAGAATGAAGCTGATATCATTATTTCTGAGTATATTTTCTATTTTAAAGACAAAATTAGAGGGATTGAATTTAGAAATATTTAAGTACAGTACACTAACTAATATAGCTTCACGGTAACAAGGAACGACAGTAGCGAACCATATTTATGTATTTTTAGGGTTCTGTACAAAAGAAAAAAAAAGAAACCCCTACAGGAAGACTATGTTGTCCGTCTGTCCGTCTATCAAGATCATTATGCTACGTTTCATAATCGAGGAACGAATTTTTTTACTCTATCACCGATATAAGCTATTACAAACTTACGTTTTCTGGAGGCATTGCGTGGTAAGTGGCGGAACTCAGCGCCGCGCTTTGCCTCGACACCAGAGCGAAGAAATGAAAATATAAATGTAAATAAATATTTAATTCTCTAGTGGGGATCGAGTCCACAACCAGTCGACTTTACAGTCACACTTTGTGCCCCTGCGCCACGACTGGCCTCAATTATGCTTATAGTTAAAATATATCACGGTAAATTAACATTAACATATAAAACTTCCAATTATTGTCATAATAGCAGAAAATTTGATGATATCTCCTTAACTATGTAATAGCGTGACTCTCATAGTAATTTTGTTCTTTGTTAAACTGTTCTTATTCTTTTTGTTTTATAGAATGTATAATTGACTTTTGGATTCAAGGTACTAAGCTTAAAATATTCACTGAATTGTTACTTTCTAAGATTTCTCGAAGACGCTGGAGTCCTTACTCCTTATCTAAATCTGCTACTGTGGGATTTCAGTAGTATATTGAGAGCTAGGTTTTATCTGCAGTTTCGCTCACGTGATCTATTGGAAAATAGCTTAATATTTTATATCTAAGTAACCAGTGAAACTGAACGTAGGTAGAGTGAATAAAATCATAATAATTAACATAATTTAATACATATTTATCGTGTACCTCTTTCGATAAATAATCCACCGTCAAAAAATGGTTTTCAATTCGATTCAGTAGTTTCTAAAATGAAGCAAGTCAACTCACAATGTCTCAATGAATTCGGTGAAAAATGGGGAACGGAAGTGGCTTAATGGTAACGGAATATATTACCAATTGGTTCTCTGCTGTGTGGAAAAAAACTAACTATTTCTTGTATTTAATTTTAATAATTGAGACCAGTCGTGGGCACAAATGTGTGAATATAAACGCGACTGATTGTAGGTTCGATCGCAACTCGAGGAATGAAATATTAATTTAAATTTATATTTCCATTTCTTCATTCTGATGTCGAGGTGTAATATAGTACGGCGTTGAGTTCCTCCACTCAACCCTCAATGCCTCCAGAATTTGACGGAAAATGGGGAACGGTGTAACTGTAGGTTTCCTCTGCTTACCCTGCTGTGTGACGCTAAATAATTTTACATTAATTATTATTGTTACCTTCTTTCTGTTTATCAATTGTCATAGATATTAATATTATATTGATCACGTGATTAACTCTTATGTATCGGAAAACGCCAAATCCCTAATAAACGTGACAATATTTCCTTTGTAGCTTGATAGTATTTGGCTGATCCCATGGATATTTGGATTATTCTATTTGTTAATTATACTACGATTAGGAATATAGTCATATTTTTAGAGGAACTTATTCTTTCCATATAAATAAATAAGCGTTTTTTTATATTGAAAGAAAGAATTTTATTATTTATTGCATAAATACATTTTTTTTGAGGCCAGTCGTGGCGCAAAGTGTAACTGTAAAACCGACTGCTTGTGGATTAGATCCCCACTCGAGAAGATAAAATATTCACTTATATAGAGACAAAGCGCGGCGTTGAGTTCTGCCACTCAATACGCAATGCCTCCAGAATTCGGCAGAAAGTGGGAAACGGAGTGTCTTAACACTAGGTTCCCTCTGCCTACCTTGTTGTGTGCGGGATACAGCGTGAAGCTGATAAATACATTTTTTGTTGTTTCACGATGTATCCTGTACGTAGGTGGTAAGGAGGATCTGAGTGTCGAAGTATCCTGCTCCCTACAATGCATTAATTGCAATAATAACTATTGTAACTAATAATTTAGCAATTCTTTCAACAGCATTTCTTTGATTACATTAAGTTTAATCATAATTAAATTGAAAGTATGTCCGTTTCCGAAAAATTCAAAGCCTAGCCTTGTGTTACGAAAACGGAAAAAAATTAAATAAGTAAATTTTCCAGAGTGAAGGTTAACTATAGCGTCTACGGGTATATGTACCACTGGGCTACAATGCCCTCCGATTTATATGATATATTTTATTAATTCCCATGTGAGATTTAAATCCACCTTGTCTTTTATAACAAATATTTGTTCTAGAAACATTTTATACTATTGTCGTTACCAAATAGAGAACTTAATTGTACCACGTTTTTTAAAATGTGTGAATTAACTTTGCATTTATACGAGTATATTATTAATTTTTTTTTTCATTATAGACTGTCATAAGTCTCTAGGCGAATCGCTTAAACTATTAATAACCATAGCGATATCTTAATTAAGAAGCACATTGTACGTACTTGAAGTTCTAAAAAAAAACAGGTTTCATTTTAAATTATTAGTAAAAATATATAAATATACAAAAAGTGTAAAAAAAACACTATATTATGGTCCCTAAAAAGACTTACCAAATCTCTGAAACATTTAAGGTGAAAGGACAGAAAGGAATAACTAATACTCATGTGATAATTTCATATATTAATTAATAATGCCTGTCGTTAAATCCATTTTCTAATATATAGGCATTGTTTATAGTTTCTCGACTTCTAAGCCTACAATAGCGTACACGGCCACAAGGGCCCTAACTAATTAAGCTTCTGTATATAAATCAACAGTGACTAGGTATATTCCAAACTATATTAGGTTACGTCTTAGAACTTAATTAGTGTATAATACGGAACTATTTGTTTAATTTTCTTTACTCATTCTTACTCACGTCACAGGATAGCTTCTTAAGAAAATGTTTATATTTATATAATTTCTTGGAGCAATGCAATTCAATAAACCTGTTTGGTTTAGTCCTTTTATTATTATTAATAAGTTTTTCTTTCATAAAGGATTTCGGGTTCTAAAGAACCCGGTATTCTGGAAGGCTTAGAAAACGCAAAAACGACTTACCATCCAGATCCATCTCTGAGTAACCATAGTTAAATGCCCAAAGATGGGCAACGAATGCGTAGGAGTTATAAAAAATTATGGAAAACGAAGTGTGCATCGGTTCATCATCGAGTAGCTCATGACTGGATTTCCCCACTATTACGCAGATTGAACATATATATAGCTCTTGTACTCCTCTGTGCCAGCCAATAAAGGTACACCAGATGCGGGAGATAGTTTTTGATTCCTCTCCGAAAGATACAGTTCCGTGAGCGCTTTTGCCTCGTTACTAGTACCAAAAAATGAAAATATTTAATTTAATTTAATAAGGTAACATTACTGCATGGAAATTACGTAATTTATAGTTCAAGTTCTATTATTATTATTCGCAGCTATATAAAAACGCATTTATTTATTCTGATCAAACAAATGAAAATGAGATGGCGTTCAGGAAGACTTATATAAGCAAGGCTATTAAGTTTCGCTCTTTATAGCAGCTACTAGCTGCCACTATTTTTTTATCTATAAATTAGACGATCAGGCTATTCAGGACTATTACAGTAAAAATCTTATTAAATTATAGTGTATTTTTTTTAAGTCTTAACTAAATATTTAACTACAGCCTCCAATTGAATTATTTTAACACGTTTTTCTCCATTTTCAACTCAACATTTTATGTTACAAGAAGATTTTAATATAATTAATTTCCCGAGTGAGATCGAACCCACGATCAATGTGTTTATAATCAGATATTCTCCGCGCCACGATGATCTCAACATAATTATGTTGTTATCAGATATATATCTGATTTATGTCAAGATTATAGGGTAAATTTTATAATATCTAACCAAGCTAATCTTGTGCGAAAACTTGTTAATGAGATCTAAGCCACATACTATACATGCTGACCTTTGATGATGATGATGTTGATGCTTACTTAAGGTACATTTACTTTTGTGATAAAACATAAGAATTTCTCTATTCTAATCTTTTCTTAACTTAGTAACTATACCTTTTAACTTATTTCAACAAACCACTGTATAGATCCATGTGGTATTTCATCAAAGTCAATCAAATTGAAGTAACTTCTGAAAGAAATGAAAACAAAATACACGAAAGTTTTGAGTATTTTCAAGTCTCTATGGAAATCTCTATAGTATTTTCTATTTATCTTCACAACATTTCCAAAAAATATTTTACAGAGAAGGTTGTGGGTATCGTGACTAAGTAGAACAATCTGACTGTAAATCTATTTTGTGGGCTCGATGCCCATTCGTTGGAATTAAGTTTTAGCTACCTACTTCAACAATGTCTCGAAATTGAATGCAAACGGGAACAAGATATCCTGACTACTAAAATATAAAGTGTGCATTACATTTTACACTAGGCCCTACTCCTACCCCTCCCTAGCTTTATAACAATTTTCAAGATATCAGTTTTTTAAGGTTTCAGGATATATGGAAGGTTGCCCATATAAGTGTAACTTTCAGTGTGAAATATTGTGACAAACAAACAAGCGGTCCTGCTTAGGTAATGAAAAAGTACTTGCCTATTGTATTTAAGGGTCAATTATGTATATTATTTCATCAGCCAAAATATTTTTTTATTAAAATAGACTTATAAATAGACTATTTTAAATCGTAGAATAAAAATAACCATCTACCACAATGTTATTTTATCATGTTTCATGTATCTTTTATTATTATATTATTAATTATTTAAATGATTTCGTCTATTATATTATACTCTCGATGTGTCCAAACCACGAATTGATATGATATTCCTCTAATTTCGGACTTTTACATTACTAAATGAATTTCAATCAAAAAACCATTCATTAAGTAAGATATAAATTTCTCAAGATTTAAACCTAGAAGCACAGCTTGCATCAAACATGTCATAGGGGAAATGGAAGATACAAGACATTTAATTTTCTATGCATTTGAATTGCTTCTGAAGTACTACAGTATTCAAAGGGGTGAAGTGCTAAATCGTGAGGTCGTCCCCACAGCGCAATCAATCAGAGATTTCGAATTCCAGTGCATTTGCTTTATGTAATATTAAAGCTGTACGATCTTATATTTCGGTCCTCTTTTGCCGCCGCGGCGGATTAAGGATGTGGATGGATGGATGCAGGATGAGGGGAACGGGAGGAGGATTGAGCGGCGGAACTCAACGCCCCGCTTTCTCTCCCTTCTCGACACTACACCGAAGTAAATGGTAATATTATATATTTAATTTCTTCGAGTGGAAATCGTATCAAAAACCTGCCGCGCTTACAGTCACACTTTCAAAATCGGGAACGAGAGGGTCTTAACAGTAGGTTACCTTTGCCTACTCTATTGTGACCGAGATAGAGTGTGAAGCTCGTGAAAAAACATGAAATTTATATTTTTGGTAAATACTTCAAATTGATATTGTAGAGACCGTAGCGTTTGGCGCCCCGTTCTCTCTGACTACCCCGCTATGGATACAGCGTGAAGTTCACTAACGCGTTGGGCGTAAGTAAGTAAGTACTTCAAATAATGATTTGCATAAGAGGGTTTATTTAATATTTAATTATTCATTTTATATAACCAGTCTATAAAGCGCTAAGACGAGCAACCAAACCAAAACCAACCAATTTATAAAGCGCTAAGACGAGCGTAAAAAAATACTATTAAAAAAAATACTTATTCTATGAGGTCAGTCGCGGCGCAGCGGCACAAAGTATGACTGTAAAACCGACTGATTGTGGGTTCGATTCCCACTTGAGGAGATGAAATATTTGCTTAAATTTATATTTCCATTTCTTCGTCCTGGTGTCGAGGCAAAGCGCGGCGTTAAGTTCTGCCATTCAACACGCAATGCCTCCAGAATTCGGCAGAAAGTGGGGAACGGAGTATCTAGCGCTAGGTTCTCTGCCTACCCTGCTGTGTACAGCGTGTAGCTGATAAAATAAAAAAAACGTGTAGATATGACCAAATCACAACGTTTCACGTATTTTGCATATTATTCTTGTAATACTTACATAAATAATAGTATTTTTTACGGTAAAATTATAACATTATATATTTTACTAAAATACATAGGAATAAATCTGAATAGGTAAGGCAAAAAAAATCTTATTTTTTTACTACTCTTATGCCCTTATCATTTTTTACTATGCTGTGATCGTGACGATATTATATTATCATGATGCAAAACTGCGAACGTGTATAGAACATCCTTATAACTAAATTAATATCCTTTCACCTACTACTATTATATAAACCTTACTTTTAACCTACTTCTTTCTTTGGTATCAAGCTATAGCTCTCTTATAACAGGGTAAAGTGAGTGACACTGAATTCCCATCTTTGCACTTTGTGTTCTTACCAGAGCAAAGAAATGGAAACAATTTATTATCCCAAGTGAGAATCGAACTCAAAACCAAACTTTTAAAAATTTATTAGTAAGTATACTATATCCCCCACATTTTAGGTTCACATTTAAATATTGCTTAATGTTTTAGAAATAGCTTATGGTGCAGAAAGAGTTTGAGTTTGAAAAATAAGAGACATATATGACTATACATAAATAGATATATTTGTCGTTTTATAATATCAACATTTTGAAACTTAAAAAAGCAGCTTTACACTGTATTCAGTCGGTCAGTCAGAGGGAACCTAGTGTTAATACACTATTCCTTATTTCCCACTTTGTTGAGTGGCGGAACTCAATGCCGGGCTTGCCTTGGTGCCAGAGCACAACACACAACAGTCACGTTACAGTCACTCTATAGTGATTCTGCACCACGTCAGCCTGTGGGTTCGATTGCCCACTCAGGGCAATAAAATATTTTATATCCTTACACACATTACAGAACTACATTACAGCACTACAATTATTTTCTTGCCTTACAATAATTATTTATTTATTTATTTATTTGCAATATAGTATGTATGTGTATTTATATAGTTGTATGTATGTATGAATATATATTTATATGTATATATGTGTGTGTATACATATGTTGCGTATATTTGTATGTATGTATTATTTATTTATAAGGTAATTATTTAATTTTTAGTTGTTTAATTTTTTATTTTTGTTTTTATATTTTAAAATTGCACTAGCCCGTTTCTCTTAAGACTAATTACTATCTCCAAAGGTTGTCTGTAAGAGATTGCTATCAGCAATAAGACCGCCTTTGCACGCTCTGGAATTATTTTAAGATCGTTCTCTATTTTTTCTGTAACAGCTTTGTGTGCAATAAAGTTTTTCTATCTATCTATCTATCTACATATCTTGTTAGTCTAAATAGAACAATATTTACATACATTCTGCTGTGAAAATAACAATTAGTCAAAACAGGTTTATTTTTGACTAATTGGTAAAAATATACAAATATACCGAAAGGTAACTACCACTACGCTACGAGTATTAATATACTCGTAGCGTAGTGGTAGTTACCTAAAAAGACAAGCCAAATCTCTAATATATTTTAGGTAAAAGGAAGGAATTAATTAACAATGCCTGTCGTTAGATCCATTTTCTAATATACCTAGGCATTGTTCATAGTTTCTAGAATTTTAAGCCTACAATGGTGGACACGGCCAGAAGGGCCCTAACTAATTAAAAAATTAAAATTAAATTAAATTAGCTTCACGCTGTATCCCGCACACAGCAGGGTAGGCAGAGGGAACCTAGTGTTAAAACACTCCGTTCCCCACTTTCTGCCGAATTCTGGAGGCATTGCGTGTTGAGTGGCAGAACTCAACGCCGCGCTTAACCTCGACACCAGAGCGAAGAAATGAAAATTTAAATTTAAGTAAATATTTCATCTCCTCGAGTGGGGATCGAACCCACAACCAGTCGGTTTTGCAGTCACACCTCGTGCCGCTGCACCACGACCGGCCTAACCAATTAAGCTTCGGTATATAAATCAACAGTGACTAGGTGTTTTCTGAACGATATTACGTTACGTCGTGGGACGTAATTAATACGGCAGTATCAGTATCGTTTTCCTTTGACTCACAAAATAGCTCCCAAAATATATATTTATATTTACATAATTTCTTGGAGCAATGCAATTTAATGAAAATGTATGTTTTAATCCTATTATTATTATGTTTCTCTTTCTTTAACGATTTCGGGTTCGAAGGAATCCGCTCTTCCGGAAGTCTTACAGGTCTAGAAGAAGAAGGCTAGGAACAGAGGTCTAACACGTAGAGGCTCTTTAGAAAACGCAAAAACGTTTTTCGTCGAATTCCACCGCTGAGTAAACATTGGTAAATGCCCAGACATGCCCAGAGACGTAATGCATAGGAGCTTTGGAAAATATGGAAAACTAAACAGCCTCATGCGCGGCGTGGTCTGAGGATGTGGAGAAGTGTGGTTTCACCATCATGAGAAGGTCATGAGTGGGTTTTCCCACTATTACGCAGATTGAGCATATCGCTCTTGTATTCCACTCTGCCATCCAATAAAGGCACACCAGATGCAGGGTATAGATTTCAATTTATCTTATATATTTTTATTTTTATATTTTTATTATTATACCTATATATTTATACTAGAGGGCGCGCGCGGCTTCGCCCGCTTATTAGGAGTAAATTCTAAAAAAACCACGAAACACGTGTTCAATAAAATATTTTTAACAGTCTGAATTTAAATTTTTATAATAATCGGTCGCAATTTAAAGATTTTTCCATATAAACTTTCAACACCTTATTTGAACCTTTAGGGGGTGAATTCTTAAAAACCATGAAACACGTATTCAATTAAATATTCTGAAGAGTCTGAATTTCAAATTTTATAAAAATCGATGCAGATTATTTTTTTTTCCATACAAACTTTCAACCCCTATTTCATCCCTTTAGGGTTAAAATCTTTCAAATTCCCTTCTTAGTGGATGTCCAGAATATGAAAATAAACATCTGCCCAAATTTCACGTTTCTACCATCAGCGGTTACGGCTCTGCGTGCGTCTTACCTCAGTCAGTCAGCACAAGTCCTTTTATATATATAGACTAGCGGACCCGGACGCGGCTTCGCCCGCTTAAACTTTACTAATGCTTATTAGATATATTTAGGAAATTGTTTTTGAAAATATCTAACTAATTTAAATGAAAAAAATATAAGTAAACGTAACCAAAGTAAAATATTAATAAAAAAATGAAACAAAACCAGCTACTCTTTTAATATTATCAAAGTAAAATAAATATTTAATAGAATTAAAATTAAATGTGTTGTGCTATGTTTTTGTAAGTGCATGTGGTTATTTACATAATACTCAAATACAATAAAATATATATTTTTTTTTGTCTCTGTCTGTCTTTCTATTTCCCCGAGCTAATATCCAGAATAACTGAACTGATTTTTATTGGACTTTCAGTGATCGATTTTACTGATTTACCCGGGAAAAATCTTTTTACTCGTTTTCCTTTCACGCGTACATAGATACTATATGAAATAACTTAAGTCCTTTCTACATTAAATATGATAAGTTTTGCGAGCAATATCAAATAAACTCTCAAAAAACTAAAACCACAATTTATTAATTGTATAACAACGGTATAGATAATCATCCAACCGAGATGAAATAACCAAAAATTCTCTCCTTAATACTTAAATAATATTATGCCGATGCCGCGCAGGGCCGCAACTTACACCACACCAAGAAATTAATGAAAATCTAACTAATCTACTACTCGAATAAGCGAAGAACCGAAGAAAAGTATAAATTAATTATAAACAGCAAATAACTTCATAAAAATTAACAGTAGTTCGAAAATGTATGAAAATTTACAAAACTGTCAAAGTCATGTGCCCGTTTGCGTCGATCATACTATGCCGCTCGTAGGCTAGGTCATTTCGAATCAGTGACATCTCCTTAATTATTTATTAGAATGTTATACAGTAAACTATAATTTCAATCTAGATAAAATGCCTATTAGTGCCTATTATATTCATTTTCATAAGGATCAATATCAAATTATAGAAAATACATACAACAAAAACCCGATAAATATAAAGTAAATTAATTAAAATGGTTACTTTTGCTCAACCTTCAAAGGTAAACGTGGTATATATATCGTGGACTTTTTTAAACATTAAAGAACAATATTTTTGTAAAACATTGTTTTTATGTATCTCGTAAGGTTGAGTCAGCGCACGCCATGTATGTGTTAAGCTCATTTTGGGTGACGTTTTCTTATAACAAACTTTGCAAACCGTTGCTTAGCAACGGTCGGTTGTTATTAACATGGCGGAATAAATTGCCTGTCAAATTAAAAAGTATTTTAATATATTAGTATATATCGACAATATTACAAATATGAGAAAAAAAAGTAGCCTATGTTCATCCGAAGACCCTCAAGTATCTCTATATGAGTATTTTATCATAATTAAATTAGCGGTTTGGCCCTGATTGCGTAACAGACAGACAGACAGACAGACAGACAGACAGACAGACAGAGTTACTTTCGAATTTATAATATAGGTATGGATATACGGTTTTTTTCTTTTTTAAAAAAATGTTACGTTATCAGTAGTATCCAGATTTAGCAGGGTAGGCAGAAGGAGCCTAGTGTTAAGACACCCTATTCTCCACTTTCCGCCAAAGTCTGGAGGCATTGAGTATTGAGTGGCGGAGCTCAACGCCGCGTTTTGCGTCGATACCAGAGCGAAAAAATGAAAATATACATTTAAATAAATATTTCATGTCCACGAGTGGGGATCGAACCCACAACCAGTCGATTTTGCAGTTACATTTTATATAGAGGCACTATATCTCGATACAGCGTGAAGCTAACTGCTCAAGTTCTATTAGTATTTGCTGTTATATAAAAACATTACTTAGTTATCCTGAACAAATAAATAAAAATGAGATGGCGTTCAAGAAGACTTATATAATCAAGGTTATTAAGTTTCTCTGTTTATAATAACTACTCGTACAACTCTGCTCGTACAGGAAAGTACAGTAGAAATCCTTTTAAATTATAATGTAATTTTTATTGAAGTCTTAATTGAATATTTCAGCCTCTAATTAAATTATTTTAAAACTTTTTTTTTCAATGTGCTACTCAATTTTATAACATGGTTTGTTGACTTTTTTTGTAGTGAAATTTAACGCAATTTTTTTATCAGCTTCACCGTAGAGGGAACCCAATGTTAAGACACTCTGTGTCTTATTTTTGACGAATGCTTGAGGCATTGCGTGTTGAGTGGTGGAACTCAACGCCGCGACTTTAAACTTATTTATGTTGTTAGCATCTCTGTAGGGAGATTTTCACTACCTAAATATAATTACTAAGAATTATCGTCTGGCAAGATAGAATGCTATTTATTAAATATTTTTTACATTTATAAAGTGTTATTCCACACTCAGGCAAAAAACGTAATAAGAAAGAAAATAAATGGTTAGAAAACCAAAAGTATTTTTCTTTCCTAAGTGGGGAATAACACTAGAGTATAAAAATTTCGACGTAGCTTGATGAGAAAGTATGGTTTAGTGGTCAGAGCGTCTGGTCGATTTCCAGGAGGCGCGGGTTCTAGTCCCGGTACATTCAATTTTTAATACGTTTTCTAAATAAGTATTTCTCTTTCCTAAGTGTGGGATAACACAAGCGTATAAATATTTCGACGTAGCTTGATGAGAACGTATGGCTTAGTGATCAAAGCACCTGGTCGGTTTCCAGGAGGCGCGGGTTGAGTCCCGCTACGTACAATTTTTAATACGTTTTCTAAATAAGTGTTTTTCTTTCCTAAGTGTGGAATAACACTTTAAAAATTTTAATTACATTTATCCAAGCTAAATCTGTACGAAAACTTGTTAATGATATCTATACCACATACTATAAATGCTGACCTTATTTTAATTATAGCATAACTTATTAACTAAATACCTTATAATTAATTTCAACAAACCATTATATACATCCACGTGTATTTCACGATCGTAATGTAAACTTGTATATCTATCATTTATTTGGATTCTAAGAGAAATCTGCAATTTTTTTTTATTAAAATAGACCACGTTTTTTAATCACTCTTCCTTCATAAATATTTTTTGTCATAATGCTTAAGCTGCGTTCTTCTTTATTCTCACAGCGACATCTCCGCTAGTACCCACATTCGATTAGCTAAACTAGCTCCAGATCTATCTCGTACCTTTCGTCTATACTCAAAATACTTCCCAAATATGTCACTTCATTCACTTGTTGCAATATCTTTCTTGCCATTTACGCTGATCCTGTCGATTTCGTCGTTTATTTCATTTCTATCAAATGCCAGAACCCTTTTCCTACTTGCACTCAAGCTTAGACCATGGCCTAGGCTGTGACCAATACTTGCAACTCGCATTCTGATTTTGCAATGAACAGGCATTTTATAATCAGATCACTTTCTTTCACCCCTATTCATTTAGATTCACATCGATATACGATTTGTATAAAAACCTCATAATATTTTCTTCACAGAGATTTTACTAAATTACGTTGCCAACATTGCAACGTACGAAAGAATTGCAAACATTAAGTAAGATATAGATTTCTCAAGATTTAAACCTAGACGCACAGCTTGCATCAAACAAGTCATAGGGGAAATGGAAAATACAAGACATTTAATTTTCTATGCATTTGAATTGCTTCTGAAGTACTACAGTATTCAAAGGAGTGAAGTGCTAGCTCGTGAGATCGTCCCCACAGCGCAATCAATCAGAGATTTCGCATTCCAGTGCACTTGCTTTATCTAATACTAGCGGTTCACTCGCGGCTTCGCACGCGTTCTACCCATAATTATTTTATTATGCTGCATTTCCTATAAGATTGATCATATAATTTATACATTCAATAATATTTCATAATTTTGAAAAAGTAAGCATTACGTGGCTGCTGTGAAAATCGGCGGCAAGGGCGCCCCCTTGGGAGTCGAGCCTAGGCTTGCGGCCGTAAACAGATCGTTGAATTATTTTACATTTTCTCAAAAAGTATATGTCCAATTTACATGCTATAACAGCCAAAGCTTATCTTCATAAATTTTTCTAGATGATGGAATAATGTTCGCTCGTAATTTTCAATATCATAATAATGATAGTTATTTTTACAATAAAAATAAAATATTATTTATTTTACTAAAATACATACATAGTGGGGAACGGAGTGTCTTAACACTAGGTTCCCTCTGCCTACCCTGCTGTGTGCGGGATACAGCGTGAAGCTAATTTTTTTTTTTTTTTTTTAAAATACATACGAATAAGTTTGAATAGGTTTACCAAAAAATTACTTATTTTTTCACTAACCATATTATTTTATGCTTGTGACGATATTACATTGTCATTTTGCAAATGTGCGAACGTTTGAAGAAAGCGGACGAATATATTTATAACTAAGTCAATATTCTTTCACCTATTACTGTTAAATAAACTTTTTTAGTATCAAGCTGTAGCCCTCATATAGGAGAATATGGGAGAGATAACCTAGTGTAAAGACACTGCATTCCCCTCTTTCGAGGTTAATTTAGTTTAATTGCGGAACTTAACGCTGCATCTTGTCTTCTTACGAGAGCTAACAAATGAAAACAATCCATACTCTGGAGTAGGAATCGAACCCACAGTCGTACTTTTAAAATTTATAAGTGTAACGTTATATCTCCCACATTTTAAGTTCACATTTAAAGATTGTTTAATGATTTAGAAGCAGCTTATGGTGCAGAAGAGCTTGAGTTTAAAAAATAAAAAACATACTTAACTATGAGTATCCTTGTCGTTTTATAATATAAAACATTTGAAACGAACAATTTAAGTATTACACATATCGAAGCCGTCGTTTCCGAGGCGTCTTTGGGTTCGATTTCCATTCAGGACAATAAATTATATTTATCTCCTTATTCTGGTAACATAACAAAAGGGATAATATATCAAAAGTTGAGTGGAAAGCGGGGAACAGAATGTTATGGTTACACTAGGCCTCCTTTGCGATGCCTGGTTTATGCAGAATACGGCGTGAATGCGTGGCGGCAGCTCCCTTCTGTTTACTTAAATTGTATCTAACATAAAATTGATGAAATCCAAGGCCATATTACTTTGGATATAACTCCAGTAGGATTTAAATCGACGACCGCCGCGTTCATCCTACTACGTCCCAACTGGGTCACGACGGGATAATAAAGTTTCCTTCAAACCGCATTTTTCTACAGAAACCGACCTAAATTCAATCCTCATAATTATATATAGTAATTTAAATTCAGAATGGATACTAAAACAGGTCATATGTGATTTACCTATAAAACTGGGTTCCGCCACGTCACATTCGGCATCCTAATAAAAAGAAGAGGCAAATGGAATGATGCAATGAAATAGTTAGATAGTTTTTTTTTCCTCTTCGTAGTGTATCACGCATGTAGCAGGGTAGACAGAGGGAACGTAGTGTTAAAACACTCCGCTCCCCACTAAATTTGTATTTCAGAAAGCTGCAGTATGAGAAGACTATAAATATAATAAAACTATACCTGATCGCTGAACATGAAAGATGTATTAGAAAATCTATTGTTGCGAGCATTTATCAATGTAATACAACCCAAAATAATTATATTTAAAAAAAAATGTCTGTTTGTCTTTTTTGTCATTGCGTGTTGTATGGCGGAACTCAACGCCGCGCTTTATCTCAAAGCCAGAGCGAAGAAATGAAAATATGAAATATTTTCTTTGCAATATTAAATATTTATTCCTGAAATGGAAATCGAACAACCTGTCGCGTTCACATTCAAAGGTTTGTGCCTCTGCGCCACAACTATATTACATTTCATAAGTTGAATTTAAAAATCCTTGCTCGCCAGCCATAAAACAAGTTATTATAAATTCCTTTTCACAGAAAAGAAATAGACTTCTTGTGATTGACGTCAAATAATATAGTGGCGCAATTTACTACAAAGATTACGCAAATCCCACATCATATAATCATACAGACCAAACCACTGGAAAATTGATATAAGCTTCAAATAAAAATATACCTATATAAGGCTTGAAATAATAAAATAAAAAGATAAAAATATTTTTTATTGACAACATTCATTTTGTACAGTTAACGGGCTACTAACTCACAAACAATTACGTGTATGCTGTGTTTTAGGAGTTATTGACTTTCCTATTTCGTATATATGTTTGTTTGTTTTAGAGTCACGCTGTATCCCGCATACAGCAGGATAGGCAGAGAGAACGTAGTGTTACGACACTCTGTTCTATTTTTAGTCACTCAGCCACACAAAATACTCGAAAGGCACTGCATGTTGCATGGTTGAACTCAATGCCGGTCTTTACCTGGACACCAAAGAGAAAAAAATTAAATATTAAATATTTAATTTCGTTGAGTGGGAAACAAACCCACAACCTGTCGCATTTACAGTCACATTTTTTTCTCCTGCGCCATAACTGGCCACATCCTTTTTTATATACAAAGATATATATGACGTTATCTAGTAAACCAAAAAAAGTGTGTGATGTATGAAGTGAAACTTTTTATCTTTAAATTATTTATTTTCTGCTAAATTAATAGTCATATTATCAAACCCGCTCGCGACTTCGGTCGCTGATCTGTACAATTCTTTTTTTTTTGTAATCGGAATTTTTTTTCTTGTTCTAATTAAGTTCTAAGATTATAATTTTAGCTCGCTCGCTCTGGTACGGCCAAAAGCGAGATTAAGTTCTGTTACTTAATATTGTATTAAGATCTCGAAAATTTTGATGAAAATGGGAAAGAGAATGTCTTAACACTACATTTCCTTTGTCTACTCCTTGGGAAAAGCGTGAAGATAATTTAAACTTATATAATATATACATATAAGTATAATCATTCTTAGAAGCCAATTTAACTATAATTATAAGTATACAGGGTGGAAGTGTAAGCACCACTTTAAATGAAACCACAGTTTTAACTACTCTATAAAAGCCTAGTATAAATCAGAAAAAAATAAATTTCCTAAAATGAAAAAGTTATTTTTTCATATAAAATAAATAATAAAATTGTCATTTTAAAATAAAACGCCATTTGTAAAGACGATGCACGCACACATAAACCTATCAAAGGAACACCGCCGCACACGGCTCATTCCGAAATCGAGTCTTAGGAATTGGCGATAAAGTTCAAAGTTGTTTAACCTTTAGTAGTATTTTTGTAGTAGTAAGTGTTTATGTTATTGAGATCTATACGTAATCGCGTCACACAAAATACAGGTATGGATAAAAATCGTGAAATGAAAAAAAAATCCTACGTCCAAACTGTTGATGCATCTTGATTAATTTCTTTAGGGATAGGTTTGAAATATTTTATCCTATATGCTGTTTCCGTAAATGGAGCGCTGCCTCTTCCACCCTATATAAAGCTAATTTTATAAATAAGTTTTTACTATAGAACAGTTATGATATTCAAACAGATATCTATAGACATTCTACAGAAGTTATTTTGCAACCAACATAGCAAAACATGATTTTTCACGGCATTTTATTTTGACCTAAAACAGAATTCCTGCGATATTTATTACTTTCCTTCACGGTATTCTGATTATGTAATTTATTATTTCACGGAAACATAGAATATCCTACAAAAGCTAGTGTGACTTTGTTTTTATATTATTATTTTTTTTAACTTAAAATAAACTTAAAAAATTGTCATCATCATCAAGTTGCAACATACAACTGCGGAAGGATCTTGGCCTGATTCATAATTTCTTTCCAGATTGTTTTATTCTAGATTTTTTTTTCTAAAAAAAAATAAATTATAAATATTAAAATAAAATAAAAGTCATGAGGCCAATCATGGCGTAGGGGCACCAGTGTGTGACTATTCGCAACAGGTTGCGACTTCGATTCCCACCTGAGGATATTAAATATTTAAATCCGCATTTCCTCGCTCTGGTAACCAGGCACAGCGCGGCGATGACTTCCGCCACTCAACACGCAATGCTCCCAAAAGTATTATCCACAGAAGCGGCTTAATCGGAACGTCGGAATCGGAATAATCTTACACACACTAGGTTTCTGCTACCCAACGTGTTTATGCAGGATACAACGTGAAGCTAAAAAAAAATTAAAATGTACAATTACGTCATTGTTGCACCAAATGTGCAATATGCTAATTTAATATGTTGCAGATAAATAGGTCTCCACGCTTCAACTGTCAATCTTTATCAATTTTACTACAGTGCGTAAAACATGGGATAGATAAGAGAGCTTTAAAGAGGTTTCGCAATTTACCACACATTTAATATTTTATAGACCGTTAATGTTAAAGTTGATATACCATTCTTTTTTTACATATTTAATTTTTAATTAGTATAAAAAAGGTCAGTCGTGGCGCAGGGGCAGAAAGTGTGACTGTAAAACCGACTGGTTGTGGGTTCGATCCTCACTCGAGTAGATGAAATATTTACTTAAATTTATATTTCCATTTCTTCGCTCTGGTGTCGAGGCAAAGCGCGGTGTTGAGTTCTGCCACTCAACACGCAATGCCTCCAAAATACGGCAGAAAGGGGGGAACGGAGTGTCTTAACACTAGGTTCCCTCTGCCTACCCTACTGTGTGCGGGATACAGCGTGAAGCTGATTTTTTTTTATTTTAATTAGTATAAAATTATAGTAAAACATACTACGATAAATATCTTTTGTTTATTCCAGCAATATTAATTATTAATATTTTAAAACCACTATTAATTTGGATATTTTTTTAAATAAAAAAACGATAAAGTTGACTCTACTAAAAACGATTTGTTCAAAATTCCATTTTTGTTCATCAAAATTTTATAAAACTCTATCTAAATGGCCTAACAGCGTATTTTAGTTCGCATATCGATTAATATTGGAATAACCTATAAACTTTTGATATTTCATGCCGCAAAATGTATCACAATTCAATCAATATTTGTTATTTTAAATATTTATTTTCGTCGTTTCATGTCCATGTATAAATAGCGTGCATGTTATAAATACACTGGAGCCTACTCGGATATTACTGTTCTCAGTTATTCTAAGCGATGGCTCTTTTCGGTAAAATTTCTATAATCTTTTATATTATTCTATTTTTTGTTATGATAGAAAAATCTACGTGTACATATGAGTTGGCACGAAGTGAGTATTTATATGTTTTAGTAATTTTAAAACCATATATTGATAAATAATTATAACAATTAAGACTACATTTTCTACTTCAAAATATATTTTTAAGACATTTAGTACATTTTTTTTATCTTTCATTGAGACTGCCGTAGTAACTTTCGGGAGTATGAAATATTTAATATTTTCATTTCTTCACTTTAGTAACAAGGCGAAGCGAGGCGTCGAGTTGCGCCACTAGACACGCAATGCCTTCAGCGGCGGAAAGTAAGTGGAAAACGGAGTGTCTTAACACTAGGTATCCTACTCACTAGGTCAAGCTGAAAAAATCTTTAATTTAATTTAACTTAACTTAACTTCACGTTTTATCCTTAGCGGGGTAGTCTGAGGGAACGGAGCGTCAAACGCTACGTTCTCTTCATACCTCTTTCGCCTCGTCAACTGTCATCAACTTCTTCATATCTTCCTGCGGGGTGCCCTCATACTTTTTATTTAGCAATCGAGGTCTCCTCCTATCTCCCTTACCACTCACTTTTCCATCATAAATCTTTTTTGTCATTCTTTCATCATTCAATCGTTCGATGTGCCTAAACCAGCTGAGCACGTTCTTCATTCTCACCGTGATATCCTCGCTTAATACCTGCCATTCTGTATATCTCCTCATTGAGGATTCGATTAGCTTAGCTGACTCCGCGCATATCTTACGAGGAGATCGCATTACCATGACATTCGTCTTTCTTTCATACTTCTTCTATAACACCCATGTTTCGATGTCATATAACAACGTCGGTACCAACACTGCATAGTGTACTGACGTTTCGCCATCTCATCGATGCAGGTAAGGCTCCGTTAACTCTGTTACCGGCAGCAATACGCCTTTCCACATCCATCTCGTATCTTCCATCTCTACTGAACATACTTCCCAAGTATACCACTTCATTCACTTGTTCTAATATCTTACCATTTACACGGATCTTGCATTCCGTCCTTTTTTCATCTCTTTCAAAAACTAGAATCTTTGTCTTATTCGTATTCAGGCTCAGGCTATAATACTCCTCGTACAGCATGCAATTTACGTTCAAGTCACCTACTTTCACTCCCATCCATATCACTTTATTTCACTCCTTGGAGACAACTATCCAAATACAAATTGAACAACCAACCTGACTTGGCGCAACCTTGTTTAATACCCGATTGGATGTCAAACCAGGGCGACATGCCAGCTCCTACTCGCACGCAGGTTGAGTGATCTCTGTAAAGAGACTTTACAGCGGGGTAGTATCTCTTATAATTTCGCTCTTACAATTCTGTCAAACGCCTTTTCCAAGTCCAAAAAAGCACAATTTTTTTTTGGTTAAATAATTATTATCCTAATTTTTATAAACCCAACCCTCAATTTTAAAGTTTATATTTTGAAGTCTATAAATAAACTGAAATACTATTAAATAAAACACTACTATGTTAACTAAAATTGTTCTATGTAAGTATTTTACTATTTGATTTTCATTTGTAAAGTCCTTTTGGCGACATGCCAGTTTTGGGTCGAAATTACTTTTAAGCTATTGTCTTGTAGCACGTTTATGGGCAATTAGTTATATTCAGTTATTTAAAATTGAAAAATTTCGCAAATATTTTCAACTAAAAATAAAAAAATACTTCATAAATTTCCTTTTGTAATTTTATATACAATATAAAAATAGTTTCCAAAAATAAACAAAATATGCTTATACGAGTATATAAAAAAATCGTTTTATCATTCTTTCTGGCCTTCGTCATTCTCTCAACTGGAATTAAAATCCACAAACGTTGCACTTAGACTCAGAAGCTAATTAAAGTCAGAAGTTGTAATATTATGCCACGACAACCTCTTCCTGAGGTTCAGCTCTAACAAAACTTTAGTTGCTATAAAAATCAGGACTAGGATGACGAAAGAATACTTAATACAAAAATTTATATTGTTTCAGAGATAAGAAGTCCAAGTCCAATAAGAGGAATTTTGTACATATGCACGGAAGAGAACATGAGGAGAAAGGTAGTGTCTAAGTAGAATTATTATTGGGAATGACTATTATTGAGGCCAGTCGTGGCGTAGAGGCACAAATGGGTGACTGTAAACGCACTGGTTGTAGGTTTGATCCCCGCTTGAGAAAATGAAATATTTATTTAAATTTTAATTTTCATTTCTTCGCTCTGGTGTCGAGGTTAAGCGCGGCGTTGAGTTCCGCCAATAAAACCCAATGCCTCCTGAATTCGGCGGAAAATGGTGAAAAATGGCAGAAGAAAAAGTCACTCTACTGTGCTCGGTATGCAGCGTCAAGCTGATTTTGAGAAAATGTATTTACTGCCATTTCGTTAACGCATTGTGTTCCAACATGAACATGACATTTTTAGGGGAAATATGTACCAAGTGGCACAAACTGCATCAAGTAACCCATGATTACAAGCATGCAAAAACATAAAAGCGCTTCTCTTCTATTATAAAGTACAACAAATGAATATGCTTAGCTGTTTTAAAAAAAAAAGTCAGTTTCACGCTGTCTCTAGTAGGGTAGGGTAGATAAAGGGAGTCTAGTGTTAAAACACTAGGCTCCCTCCCCACTTTCCCAATTAAAGAATATACCTACAAATATTTACGTGTCGTAATATACGGCTATTATTCTCACCCATAGTACTCCTAACTACTCCTTTACGACATTTTAGTGAACACTCTCGACCTTTCGAATAGATCGTTAATGTTTAACTTCGCAGGCTTTATTTATTTAGGACGCATAAAATCGTGTACTAAAAGACACTAGAAGAAATGGTAATGTACTGAAGAATTTTAACATAGGTATTTCATATATTCATGTATTTCATATAGGTAGGCAGAGGGAACCTAGTGTTAAGACACTCCGTCCACTTTCCGCCGAGTTCTAGATATTGAATATTTCTATATGAAATTTTATCACAGTCGGATCAGCTGTCGGTTTGGTTATGATTGCGTCACAGACAGACAGAGTTACTTTAGAATTTATGATATAAATGGATGAATTGTGGATTCGTATCCCACTCGGGGGAATAAAGTATTCAATATTTTTATTTAACGACGCAAAACGCGACGTTGACTTCCGCCACTCAAAATTCAATGCCTCGAGAATTCAGCAGAAAGTCGAGAATGGTAGTGTCTTAAATGAATTAATGCAGTGTCTTAACCCAAATTTCCTCTGCCTATCTATGTGCAGGAAGCAGCGTGAAGCTTAAAAAAATCAATACTACACCAAACTAAATAAACTATTACTCTGGCAATAAAGCAAAGACTTATGCTTGCTACTGAACGTACTCCTACGTCCTAAATTTAAAGAAAAAATGCCTTAATCTCCAGAATATATATGAAGATAAAAAAACCATTTTAAACCGGAACTGAATCCACTACCTATCAATAATTGAATCTATATACGAGTAATATAGGGTACATTACTCCGCTAGTGCCAACCAGTTAGCATATTAAGTTACTGGACACTGACAGTATAGTAGTGCATTAACTCACATGACAATAAGGAAATGAAATATTCAGTTTGAGAGGTGTTTCAATTAAGTTTGCCTCTGTTGTGGACTGGTCTTATGGACTTGAAATATACGTTAAAATAGTGGTTATTTTTGTGTGTGACAATAATGTACAATTTTTTATTTTTCTTTTTTATTTTCAGCTTCACGCTGTATTCCGCACACAGCAGTGCAGGCAGAGGGAACCTAGTGTTAAGACACTTCGTTTCCCACTTTCTGCCGAATTATGCAGGCATTGCGTGTTGAGTGGCAGAACTCAACGCCGCGCTTAACCTCGACACCAGAGCAAAGAAATGGAAATATAAATTTAAGTAAATATTTCATCTCCTCGAGTGGGGATCGAACCCACAACCAGTCGGTTTTACAGTCACACCTCGTGCCGCTGCCCCACGACTTCTATTTTTTGATTTATGCAAATATGATATATTTAGCCTTAATTATACATTAATCATCTCAATTATTATTGTTGTAAATAACTTTTTGTCTCGTAAGCGATTATTATTTGGTTTAATTATTTTAACAATTAAAAGAAAGTATAATGGCTTGCGAGTGAAAAATTTATAAAGATACAATAATATATGTAGATTATTAGAAATTTTGCATTTTTTTGCTTCGTCATGTTTCTCGTACATAGCAGAATAGGTAAAGGAAACTTAGTGTTAATACACTCCGTTCCCAGCCTTCAGCCTAGCTTTCGAGACATTGCATCTCGGGACGCGGAACTCAACGCCGCGTTTTGTCTTTTTATTATATTATTATTAAATCAATTTATTCATTTCCTAAATTTATTACGATTTAAGAAAAAATCTTACTATTTTATTTATTCTCAGGTAAGCACCTGCATACTTTGCAAGGGACCTGACTTATCATGCTTTTCACCAAGTTCAACCACTACAACATCAACGACTACAAGTACTACAAAACCTTCGACTTCTACAACTAGTACTTCTACAGAACCAGCCGTTACTACTAGTAGTACTACAACTAAGGAGCCTGCAGCAGAATAAAATATAACGTAAATTACTAAATGCATATTTATATTATTGCATTTTGCTTAAATGTTTATATGATGCATGTGTACGTTTGTGTACTTATTTTTTTTATAATAACAATTATTTTCTTATACTTGATTGATGTAAAATGTAGCTTTTTTAATAAATTACAATATTAAGTACATATATATAATTTTTTAATTCACACAGTCACGCTTTTTAATAGAAAGGAAGAAAAGTAAAAAATCACTTGGATAGAAATACATATAAATTTTTTCCTAATTTGCAAATAAAAAATCAGTTCTTATTTTTGTCAGTGTTGCTTTATATTCGTCAATGTTCAATAATATATTTATAATATTTATTAAATTAAGAAAAATTCGTACATAACAAAAACTTAAATCGGTAATAACTGCATTAGTATAAAACTGTGTTGCAGCTATTAACTCCCACCTCGCAATCCTTTAATATAATATATAACTAATTTTACAAACAAATAAAATAATAACATAATATTTAACAAGAACCAATCATGAAATATAAAAACAAAATTCAATAATTAAAAATATATACATTAATTACTCAAAAGATAATAAAAATAATTTAAAAAAATAGTAATAAAATAATATTAGAATAAATGACACAAATTAGAAAAAAGTAATATTGTAATAAATGACACAGATTAAAAAAGTAATATAAAAAAAAGAAAACAATACTGTAATAATGTATTATTATTAAATTAAAAATTAAAAAAATCGTGGTTATAAGCTGCGCGATCTATATGTTATTATGATCTATATGTTTCAAAAATTTTAAAATTTTCGCCAATTCTGCACACCTTTCTGGGCATTAGGTTTGCGACACCTGGCCTTATTTCTTTATGTTAACTATAGGAGTGAACCCTTTTGTTATGTGTGTGAGTATGATCCTAATATTTTTTTATGTATAGTTTTACGGCTTATAATTAACTTAACATTAGGTTCCCTCTGTCCAGCCTGCAATATGCGAAACTAAAAAAAGGAGAAAAATCTATCGTTGGGAAACTCTCGCTCTCTTTTCTTGCTTTGTTTTTTTTTAAGGTTCACACTGTATTCCGCATATAGCAAGGTAGGCAGAGAGAACCTAGTGTTGAGACTTTTCGTTTCCCATTTTCCGCCAAATTGCTTGTTGGATGACGAAAGTCGAAACTCAACGCTGCGCCTGGCCTTGTTACCAGAGCGAAGAAATTAAAAATATAAGCGGTTCTACCACTGAGCCACGACGGCCTCTATCTTTTTTCTTATTAAATATATTATATGTTATTAGATGTAACCATGTTAAATCTGAACATGATACCAGTCATATAATATTATCATTTTAATATATGTTAGTATCAGCTTTGCCACCAAAATTTTCTTTTAACCCCCGACAGAACGAAATTTCCTCAAAATTTAATCATGGGTTGCCCTAGAAGGGATGTAATTAACCAATTCAGAGAAGAGTGGATGGTGGTAAATATATGGTTTAAGACCTCATATCAATAATCAACCTTATATGTACATGAAATTAAAGTTCACATCTATGAGCGAAAACACGAATTACCATTCAGGAGCCTTCTGCGATGTGTCTTTGATATTAAACTGAGCTTTGAAATCATATTATTAACATTTTAAAGTAATTCAATGTAGCTAAATTAATATATTTTTGAAGTTAAATTATTCGGCAATACATATGAAATACGTTTATCGTCTGGTTATAATACAAAACGTGTACGAAAGTAGCGCCATCTCGCAAACGCAATTATTTAGGTTTATGTCAATATATATCGGCAAGCATAGCGTAGGGCGCCCTCCAGCTCGATGGACCGACGACCTGAAGAAGGTCGCTGGCTTCGACTGGATGCGGAACGCGGAGGATCGGGAGCTCTGGCGCTCCCTGGGGGAGGCCTATGTCCAGCAGTGGACCAGAATAGGCTGATTTGATGTCAATAGTGAATGACAATTGCTTATTATTTTTTATAAAATAAAATAAATAGAAAGTTACTATAAACACTGATTTTGTGGAGGTAAAACACAAAATAAGTTCCTAGGACCAAAATATACTGAAAGGAATTATAGGATAGGATATATATAGAATAAGCATCTCAATCTCCTTTTACTTTCAACACATTTTAGGAATATCGTGAGAACATAAATCGGATTTGCTTGTGCGTCAATTTTTTTAGTTCCTATGAAATGTTGCTATCCAAAACCCGATGATAAAATTTCACTGCAAATTTTGCAAACCATAGCGATCTGTCTACACTTAAACATTTTTTAGAGCTTTACGCTTTATCCTGCATCTGCAGAGGGCAAGAGAGCAGGGTAGGCAGATGGAACCTAATGTTAAGAGACCGCGTTCCTCAATTTCCACCGAATTTTTCGAGATATTGCGTGTTGAACGGCGGAACTTGAATGATGTGGTTTTGCCTTGCTGCCAGAGCGATGAAATTAACATTAGACATGTTATGAAATAATAATTCGTTTCCCCGAATGGGAATCGAACCCACAATTAAGACGACCTCTAACTAAAACAATAATTAATAAATATCCTAAGAAATGCAGCGCGCATGAAATTAATTCAATTGTAAATTAAGATTATGTCCAATATCAGATATTAAAACTTTTGGTCGAATTTCCAAGCTGCTTTAATAAAGATATAAAATTTACTCAGACTATTTCTGCTGCTATTTTTGCAATTTACAATACAACAATAATAACACATTTTGACCAACTAACTAACTAGTTAACTAACTAACACATGTAAAAATATCTAAAAGCCTACTCTCAAACTTGACGCTTTTCTACTGGGATCGGTATATAATTACTGACTGAGCTATATTAATAGATCTGATTGCCGATAGACCTGATATAGTATTAGTAGACTGAGTGGCGCGAGGCGCAATCATTGTTGACAGTACTATCCCAGATGACGACAATCTCTTGAAGGCCGAAAAAGAAAAATTTTCTCAATATTTGGACTTAGCCCACAAGATTACCGCCATGTGGGGTGTCAATGCGACTAGTATTATGCCGATAGTGGTTTCAGTTAACGGTTTAATAGCGAAAAGTCTCGAACAAACTGTTGGATCAAGAACCACTTGCAGAAGGCAGTTTTACTTGAGACGGCGCGTATAGTGAGGAGGTACCTCTCCTGATGTTGATGGCTTGGCTTACCTTGTCCTACCGTCGAAAAAGACTTGTTATATTTTTAAATGTATTTTTTATAACATTTTATATTTAAAAATGTAAAATTGATTCCTCTTGTATAATAATAGTATATATTGTATAGCTACTAATATAAATTATAGACCACAGGTACGGTCATTTTGTATTAAATGTGATATTTTGTCATCAGTCAGATTATGTCCTCCATTTTTACTATCGGTCAACCTGTTAATAAGACAGTAATGTTGTGACTCCGTTTTGACTTTGTTGTTTTTATTAATTTTCTTATTTTGTTAAGTGTAAAGTTGTTTTCTGATTATTTTGTTTTTGTTATATTTTATTTTTCCCGACTGCTAAGGAAGGGTTATGTTTTTCGCGCGTATCTTGTATGCATGTAATATTCTTTATTACCTCATTTCTCCAGAACCGCTGAACGGATTTACATAATTGAGGTATCGTTAGATTTGTATTAGCAGCCCAAGTGTTCTTAGATAGGTGACGTTAAAATAAAACAATCATGACAGCTGTGGGACACCACTGGACTTAGTGAAAAAAACATTTTTCGTTTCGAATACCACAATGGGTATCAAATTCAAAAGCTTAATACGAGGATTTCAAAAATGTATATCATGATTATCATTACCATAATAAATCCTAACAAAAAAGTGAAAAATAAAAAAATATTTGTAAAAACAAAAACCCCGACTGCATAAAACTAAAAAGAAAATAGACAAGCCCAATAGTTTATTAGGATTAACAGTCGGGACCTACAAGTAATTCTTCAATCAATAAAATCTTTACCAGGAACCTCGCATAATTTAAAGAGGTCCCGACTATTAATCCTAATAAACTATTGGGCTTGTCTATTTTCTTTTTAGTTTTATGCAGTCGGGGTTTTTGTTTTTACAAATATTTTTTTTTATTTATTTTTATCAGCTTCACGCTGTATCCCGCACACGGCAGGGTAGGCAGAGAGAAACGTTTCTTCCGTTTCATTCTGGAGGCATTGCGTGTTGAGTGGCAGAACTCAACGCCGCGTTTTGCCTAGACACCAGAGCGAAGAAATTAAAATATAAATTATTGAAATTTAAAAACACATAAAAGTTTTAGAGAAACTATTTATTTGTTTACATTTTGTACGTTACGTAGAGTTAAAACACTCCGTTCCCTACTTTCTGTTCATTTTAGGAGACATTGACTTTATCAACCAAAGTGGAGAAATGAAAATATTTAATTTACTTCCCCAAGTTGGGATTACACCTTTAATCATCACGTTTACGAAACGAAAGAAGCACAAAGGCATCAAATTATATATATATTTTTCTTAAAAATTATATATATATATATATATATATATATATATATATATATATATATATATATATATATATATATATATATATATATATATATATATATATATAT